>JAQZBX010003417.1:0-65388 GCA_029593785.1 Cabassous unicinctus
CTTTTCCCCCTTTTATTCAAGGTCTTTTTCTGAACATGTTGCCAGTTGGCACTTGGTATTAATCCCTCATTGCCAGGGAGGCTCATCCCCGGGAGTCATGTCCCACGTTGGGGGGAAGGTAATGCATTCAAATGCTGAGTTTGGCTTAGAGAGAGGCCACATTTGAGCAACAAGGAGGCTCTCAGGTGGTAACCCTTAAAGACCATTGGTAAGGTGTCATTTCTACCCAGAGTTTTACTGTCCCAATATAATCTCAATCAAAATTCCAAAAGGCATCTTAGCACAAATGGAAAAGGCAATGTACAAATTTGTACAGAAGGATAAAGGAACACATAGCTAAAAACATCCTGAAAAAAAAAAGTTTGTTGGAGCCTTAATATTTCCCAATTTTAAAATTTATTACCAGCCTACAGTAACCAAATCATCATAACTCTGGCACAAGGGTAGACAAAAAGATCAACAGACTTGAAATGGGAGTTCAGAAATAAACATTCTAATCTATGGCCTACTGATTTTTTGAAAAGTGTGCAAAACCCACTCAATGTGAAAGAATAGTCTTTTCAACTTATGGTGTTTGAAAAACTGGATAGTTTTTTGAAAAAGAATGAAGGTGGACCTCTACCTCTCATCATACACAAAAATTATCTCATAATGGATCAAATGCCCAAATACAACAACCAAAACTATAAAATCTATTGGGAATTGAATTGTGTACCCCCAAAATCATGGTCATTTTATTTTTTTTGGATTTTTACCAATTTGTTTTTATTACCTCAGTTTCAGTTTATTTTGCCAGACCATTTCAAATTTAAGTTGCAGATGCCATGTGTCAGCACTGTACAATGAAGCAGGCTTCTCCTAGAATGGGGTCAGCAAACTCTACCCATAAAGGAACAGACTGTAATTATTTGCGACTTTGCAGGCCCATAGGACTCTGTCTGTTGCGATTCCTCAGCTCTGCTGTTGAAGCTCAAAGTCACCATTGAGATAGATGAAAGACTGATAGATGTTAACATTAATCTATTTCTGCAGGCATGACAAAGCAACTGGAAATAGTGTGGTCAGTTCAGGCTTCAATTAAAAGTTGGCATTTGATCAAAGTCTTGAAGGGGGCAAGTTTAGCCGTACATTTTCATGGGAGGAAATTGTTCTAAATTGGAATTCAAGTGCAAGGGCCCAGAGAAGGTGGCAGAAACTTGAAGGAAGTTCATCTAACAAGAGTGACATTCTATTTCTAGGTGTGGGGGTAATAATCAACCAAGTACATGTATGTAGATAGTGATAACGGCTGTGTAGGAAAAACTAACAGCACAGTGTCCATGGAGACAGTAGACCTTGCTCCCTTGAAAAATAATTAGAAGAAAATTCTTCAGGGAAAAAGTTACATTATAGCAACCCTAAAGAAGTGAAGGAGAGAGTTATACAAACATCTGCAGGAAGAATAATGGAAACAACATTCTATAATATTAGTGACTTTGTGCAATTTTAATTTAATGCTTTGCATCATTGTCCTTTAATTAAAATTGTGTAAGGAATATATTAGATTTTGTATTTTGACTTGGTCTGATAAGCCTTGAGTTTTGAGAGGAATTTATTCTGCATAACAAATATAAATTGCAAATGTTCTCTAACATGAAATTTTATTACATTAATATTTCTAATTTCCTTTACAAAATAATTTCCATTTCTTGTACTCTCTTTTAATTTTTGTCATTAGCTACTTTCATATAGTTGCTCTATTACCCTCCCACACCTTTCTATATTTTGAAGAGCTAATATCCTACAAAACTCCTGTTATTCTATACAATTTTATCCAAAAATTCCAAAATTTCCACAAAATTCTTATTCTCATTTATATGAAATTTTAATCTTTGTTCATGATTATAAGAATAATTTTGAATCTACCTGATATCAAAACATTATTTTCATCATTAATTGCTTTTTAATAGAATATCTTGGTTGCTCAAGATTTCTTGAAATAATTATTGATATAAGATTATATAGGAAAAAGTATCATGTTTTTTTTCTAAGTTGATGTCAAAACTAACTTAATGGTAGCTAAGTAGAACATGACCTCAAGGAATACACATGGCTAACAAGAAACTTATCATAGTGACCAAGACATAACAGATTGAACAAAAATAGCTATTGTTGTTTGAAGCCTGTTACAGCAAATGTGTTTTAAATTCAGTGGGGTTTTTTTGTTCAGCATATTCAAAAGGAAAAATTATTTGGCAAAGTTCAGACACTAAGAGTTGGTCATATGGTATGGGAGAGAAGCAGAGAATTGGAAGTATCAGAAAGGGAGAATGATTAAAGAAAGGCAAAGAAATTCATGGTGCACTCTAGAAATATCAGTATTACAGGCAGTTTATGGGGAAGCTGAAGAGAGAGTGCTAGAAAGGAGATCTGTAGATACCACAGACCGAAATATGAAGAATAAACTGAGAAGAGTTGATATGGACATTTAAGCATAATTTTCCATATATACAATATATTACTGCTTCTTATGATGGACAAGTAAAGTGTTGCATGCTTTTGGTCCTACAAACAGAATACCAGGAACATATTAATGATTTTAAAAAACTCAATTGGATAATATTTTTATATTAAATAAATAACTGTGCAATCTACTTAAAAATTCTATGTAAGAATACATCGAATGCAATCACAAAATAAAAATAACATTCAAATTAGAAACAGGATAAATATACATAAGGTGTGAATGCCTTAGCACATCACATAATATTAAAAACTAAGATTATATTTAGAATGAATGAATGAAAATCTCTGGTAGGAAAAGAAACAATCTTATTCGTATGCTGCAATCCAAATAAAAACTTATATAAGCTAAATAATATTAAATAGTTAAGTATAATATGGTTACGGCCCAGGATCTTTACCCATCCCCATTTCATATCACCTCTGGCCAGTCCCGCATAGTCCACAAACACCTATCAGCAGCTACACCTATCTGCATGTCCTCTGCCCTAACCACAAAACCATTTAACAAATCATAATTTAGAAAGAATTTTACCGTTGGCCGCAGAATCTTTTTTTTTCCCTTTTGGCCTAAACTAGCTTAGAGAACAATTGCAGAAAGTAGAAACTTCTTCTACAGTTAACTTTTGCTCATTATAATATCAAACCCTCCCCCTCTGGGCAGGATTTTGATAACATTTTTAAACATGCCATTTATGTAAAAGCATGTTAATGTATAACCCAAAAGAAAGCTTGTGCAGGATAGCCAAAAACCAGACCTCTCCAATTAACCCATGCCACCACTAATACCACCCAGCTTGCCAACCACCAAGAAACCAAGAAAATGCTGCTGCTCTTGTAACCTGGGGAGAGTCAGATCTAAGACAAGTTCTCCTGTCTCCCAGGAAGCTTGCATTTGCTAAATTAACTCTTTCTTCTCTCAAAACCCAGTATCACTTAATTGACAGTGCGCAGCAGGCGAAGCTTCCTGTTTGCTCCACAACAATATTCTTTCTTCATTTGTAACAAATGACCACATGGATGGATGGTTTTGATAATGGGGATTATAGGGGAACACTTTAGTTTCTTCATGAGTGAATAGCTGGACTGTAGCCTCATTATATTCCAACAATAATGTGGTAGTAAATTTCATAAGTTATCACTTATACAATGCTATCAGATAAATTATTATATTGCTAAATGAAGTTGGCAGGAGTCAGAACCTTGTAAAATAGGTAAGAGAAAAAACAAAATGCAAAAACAAATGCAAATATATGTAACCGTGTATGCATACATACACAGATCTCATCGCATGAGCTAACTTCAGTCACTCCACTCTGAAAACTAAAGACTCTTTATTTTTATAAGAGGTTTATTTGTTGATATATGTTATATGATATATGCAAACTTCATAAACAGTTGACTCTAAGATTTAAGCCATATATACAAAGTATAACCCTGTATATATTTATTTGCCTATTCTAACTGTTAAAAAATATATCATTTCAGGACTATGTCTACAAATTAATATTCTTTATTTAATATATATATAGGGACTGTTTGAAAAAGAATCATAGAAAGAGAATTTTCAATTAAGTTGTCATGTTTTGAATAGAAAAAATTACACAACAGAAGAAACTTTAAACATGAATGAGATAGCATCCTTGACCTTGATTTAATTACCATTGTGCTTTCCCAAATTAACACTAACAAAATAAAATTATCATTACATTGCATATGTGTATGAATTCATGCATCTATAAATACATTGTTACATATTTCACATAATGTGATAAATATTTACTTGTATATTTTGTACCAGAAAAATTTGCTAGAGGCTGTGAAGAACACAAATCTGAATAAGCAAAATCCTTTCTTCAGGAGTTCACAGCCTTCTTGGAAAGAGACAAATATTACACACACACACAAATACACATACAAGCACACACATGAACGAATTTTATTTTAAAAGTGCTTTATCTAATTTATCTTTGATTATTTTCAGTATACATTTCAAATGTGATGGCCCAACTCATTCCTTTGATTAATACTCAGTGATTCACGCAATTGAGACAATACTGACAGATAACACGCTCTTTTTTTTTTAATAAGGCAAAATAGACTTTATTTTTTTTTCTAAAATAGCTTTATATATATATATATATTTTTTTTTTTTTTTAATTGTTGGTAAAAATCAAATTTTTCCTCCCGAAGCTGCGCGCTTGGTTAAAAAGGACGACGTTCTCCGCTAGAGGAGGACCTTTCTTCTGTCAAGGGTATAAGAGTAGCGGCGCTCCCCTGCTAGAACCTCCAAACAAGCTCTCAAGATAACACGCTTTCTAATGCTCATGTTGAAACAGTGTCTGGGAGAGTTCATTCATTTGGTTTACATTAAAGAATAATTTTTCAGGTCTGCAATACTCTCTTCAAGGGAAAAATATCCTTTTAATGTGTTGGATTAATAATTAACAAAGATTTTCTGCTTGATTTAGAGACATGAAAATCTCCAGATATCCCCCCAAATTGCTTCAGTATCTATAGTTTAGCTAGTGCTTCATTATCTACACACATGTATTTATTAAGTCTTTGTAGTTAAAGATTCACACTGTAACTCTTTGGATAATAATTGCTGCTATTTTTAATGGTGAACATACTCAAAGTGTTAAACAGATCACTTATCTTTGTAACCCAAATCAAAATAGTGTCTAATCAGGTAAATAATCAAAATTTTAATTACCATAACAAATTAATCCTACATTATTAAAATTACTCAATAACTCCATTAGTACTTTCACCTCATTGAAATGACTCAACTTTCGACTCAGGCTTATAATTACTTTTATTACTTCTGCACCCTTTCTTCCTTTACTCTCAGGCTATCTATGGCCATTTCTTGTGTCACTTAAATTTAGGAGACTTCACATCTTAATTTCTTATTGTTCTGCACTTAATTTGCTAAAAGTTGAGAAAACAGAATATCTAGTTAAATCAAGCCTCAATTAAATATTTTTACTGATTACTGTGTGATGCATGCTCACTTTGTTGGTATGGCTTAAATGTGAGGCAAGGCTCAGAAATCATATTAATTGTATCCATATGCCTAAATAACCTTCAAATACAGTGAGTCAGTGTTTAATCCAAAAAAATAAAATGTCATTCATCTCCCAGGTTTTGAAGACTAAGTGATTAATTAGTTTTTTATGCTCTATTTAAAGTTACTGCAATATTTCCCCTATTGCTGGAGTAATTGAATGCTAAGCCATCCAGGTTCATTTTAATTGTTAGTAATGCACAGATTGCTCATGCAAATACTTTTATATGCATGACTCTCAGGGGAGCTATTTTCACATATTTGTTCCTCAAACTATTTATCAGTTGATTTAGCACTGTAATTACAAAGGGATAGAATACAGACAAAGAAGCCACTAGTTCTTTTATCAGGGAAGGTGTCAGTCCATGTGTTTTTACTTAATTGCTTCAACTCTTGCCATTTCCAAAATCATCAGGTCAATTTTCCACTGCATTTTATTAGCTGTTTTCATATTAATTCATGCTAAAATCCAAAGTGAAAAGCATAAAGGAATATCCTTCTCACATCCAAACCCATGAGGTAGTTTGTCAATGGATAGAACATTGCAATAGAACAGCAGAAATCTAGATCTATCAACAATTGAGCAAAAATTTTTGCTACAATCTACTCACCTGTAGAATGAAGATAATTATATTTATCTAAGAAGGTGGGAATAAATGTTGAAGGACAAACTATGTTATTAAGATTTAATCTTTAAAACAATTTTAAATGTAGAATATCTAAACTAAGTTGGCTTTCATAGACACAGCCTAATGTATTTTAAAATTTTATGAACTAAACTCTAAAAACTCCCCAGTTGCCTTAGGTTTTCTTGGGTTTTGCTGAACAGAATTTATCAATATGTTATTGGGAAGGTACACTATGATTGCATTAAAATTTGCATGACAGTTCATATTTCATTCACTTTCTTGCTTTAATGCTTAGCATTATGTTCTCTTTTTATAGTTAAATAGTTGGGAATTTTATTGCATTTGGAAGTCTAAATTCTTGACAACCCATAAATTTTTCTATTCTCTTGAACACTTTTGCAGGAATGGAAAGAATTATTATGAAACAAAAAGCAAGGAAATATTTTTCTTTCAATACATTACACTTGTTTATATATTATGGATTTAGTGAAGTAACAACTAAAAAACTGTAATCTAGGTAATAATTAAAGTAGCCATATAAGACAGTAATTAAATATTACTGCAAAAATGAACACAAATCTTTGCACCTGTATGAAAAACTTAATGTTTAAGAGTAAAATGTGGGGAGCAGATGTAGCTTAAGTGGCTGAGCATCTGCTTCCTCTGTACAAGGCCTGAGTTCATTCCCCAATACCTCCTAAAAAAAAAGAAAAAAGAAAGAAAGAAAGAAAAGTAAAAGACAGGAAAAAAATGAAAATTGGAAGTAAATAAATATCTTTCCTGGATAGTCCTATAGTTAAACAAATTAAGAGTCAAGTTTCCTGTGCCAAAATCCAACATTTCATTTATTATCACTTAGATAGCACAGTGTGGAGGTTAGATTTTCCTTGTCTTTTAATATAGATATTATTATGTTTTATGTGTTCACCCAATTAAGATTTTGAGTCAATTTTATGCAAATATTGTGAAAAATATTTAAATTTGCAATGTTATTCAAGCTTCCAGTTTTAATATATTGGCATGGATACCATCAGTAAGAGGAAAAGACATTTGGAATAGAAATAATGATGGAAAGAAAAGGAATCACCATTCCAACATCCCTCTGTGAAAGATAAGTTTTCTATAATAAGAACTGTCAATATCAGAAGAAAATATTTTCATAGAATTCGTAAAAAGTATAAAGGTAGAGAAAAATAGATATTCTCAAATTAGGTGTCAGAGAAGGCAGATTTTAGCCTGAAACCTATTTCTGCAAATAAAAATAAATAAGACAAAAAAAATGAGAACGCAAAATCATCTATTTTAATTTACTGCCTAGTTTGAGTGACTGTAACACTACGAAATGCTTAGAAAATTTTCATTTAATTCAAAAATGCATTAATGACTTGAATGGGAAAACTCAGATCACCTTTTCTAATTTTAAAATTGCTATGGGGTGAGGGATTTTCATAAATATTTAATGAAGTGAGGTTGAGTCAGAAGTGTTTGTGTAGATGTGGTAAAAGCAGACTTGAAAGGAATAAAATATAAAAAATGATGATATGAAGAAATCATTCTATTATTCTTTATAAGGAATTAGGAACAATAAGCAAAATATCAGTCCTGATACAATTCTTGCCATCAGTTCAATGATGTACCTCTGTCCAAAATGATGAAAAAGAAATAAAATAGAATTTGAATCTGAATGTATGTGTTCATGGCCCAGCAAAATGATTAAAAGCTGCATGTGAAGATAGGCTTTCTGACCAAAGTTTACTCTCTTTAAAATAGCAATGCATTTCAATGAACATAAACGGGCAGTGATGTAGGCTGAGTAGCACCTTAAAATATATAAAGCAATCACTATATAAAGAATTTCCTTTCAATATCTCAATTTTGTTTTTAAATGAAGGAGACTGACATAATTGAAATTCTATTAGCAAATGTATTTTTAAAATTATAAATATTGGTCTTCAAAATTAATAATATAATCAAATCAGTAAAAATGCATGTGAACAGACACTTGAGCCAGGTATTCCATCCTTTACATATATTATTTGTGGTGTGTAAATATATAATGTGATTAATAATATGCATGCAAACATTCTTATTTAGCTTTAAAGGTTGGTTTAGCAATTATCTCCTACATTTTCATATACCAAAATATTATAAATTTTAAAATTTTTATCTAAGTTTCATATATATACTTACTCTGTACTCCAAAAGATATAATGGGCATTACCAAATTTATATTAGAACATATTGAAAGGACTCAGTAGTCATAAAGAGAAAGTGTTTGAATTCTTAAATAATTTAATAATAAGGGGTAAATTTTTAAAATTATTTAAAGAAGCTTCCATAAATATCATTTTTGTAAACAAATCAATTTTATTGATACATATTATTAAAGCATACAATCCATCCAGAGTGTATAATCAGTGGTATTTGGTATAATCACATAGATGCGCATTCATCACTTCAGTCATTATTAGAGCATTTTCATTATTTCAATAATAATAATAATAAAAAAACAGACAAAGAAGCAAGAAAATTATTCACCACCTCTCAATCTCTCTATGATTCCCCTGCTGTACAAAGTTTCTATTTCTTGCTATTCTTACACATTTATTTATTTATTTATTAAGCAGTTTTATTGAAATATATTTAGAAACTATACCATCTACCCAAAGTGTGTAATTAATGACTTTTAGTATAATCACAGTGTTCTGCATTCATCATCACAAAAGAATTTTGGAATAATTTCATTACTTCAAAAAGAAAAACTCCACACCCCTTGGCAATCACCTCTCAATCCCATGATTTTTCCCCAGCCCTACAGAACCATTAATATAATTTAATATTTATAAATTGATTTATATTTACATTTTATATAAATGGAATACCATTTTAGTAGTAATAAAAAAAAAACAACTCCATATATCTAGGACTCAACATTGGAAAAAAATTTGCAAAGGAGGAAATAAATAATAAAAGCTATCATTTATTGAGTCCTTACTGCAGGCATGGAATTTTCTACATATTGTTTTATTTCACCTTTATAGCAACTATCACAGCAAATAAATGCCAGAACTAAGATTCAATTTCAGGTAACTTTTTGAAAGAGTTTGTATACTCTTCCCAATCATGTATTACTTCTTTTTAAATCATGGCTTTATTCTGCAACCACCCCTTCCCAACCTAATTGGGAATGAATTTGATGAATATGACTTTATTTTTGAGGGATATGGACATTTTTTAAACTGTGAAGAAAAGAGAAACAGACTATTAACCAAAGAGACTTCCATTGATAGACTATGAACACATAATGATTTGAAATTGCTTCTAGATTTCATAGCTAGCAAAATAAGATTAAATAATAATTGAATATTTTCCTTAGTATATCAAAATATAAGGCACTGGATAGTTGAAGGATTTTTGCCTCTATTGATAAATTCTCAAGATATTTATGTATAGACACTACTTCCTTAGTTCTTACTTTGAAGTGGACTATCTTACTTTGATTGAGCTTACCTACAAGAGTTAAAGTAACTACAGTAGGAAAATATTTTAGGACCTTCATAAGAAATCTAGAGTGATAAAGCATGAAACTGGAAGAGCTACCTTGACCCATTCCTTAACTGTCTTTATCTCCTTTAGAAAGTCAGAATACCCACCACATTTAAACATCGGGGGATAAAAGTATTACAATTAGACTCCAGACTTGCAGGGGCTGGGCCCTACTGGGCCTAATGACAAGGTATTCAGGGAGAGTTCAACTGCCACTCAAAAGTAAGAGGGATTGCTTTATACCCCAGCCATCAAAGAGACCCTGACTACTTTCCAATTCTTGGAGAGGGAGGGCCTGATGCCCTATTGTTTGCAGAAAGCAGGACCAGAGTCCAGGTGTTTGGAAAGAGTGGGGCTGCCACTGAAGCAGGCCCTGAGGACAAAGCATCTATCCACAGATGACTCAGACTCTGAAATCTAATGTAGTTTGCCTGCTGAGTTTCAAAATTGCTTGGGAAACTTTGTCTCCTTTTTCTTCCAATTTCTCTTCTCTGTAATTGAGATGTCTATCCTGTGCCTTCTCCACTACTGTATTTTAGAATCAGGTAACTTTTCAAGGTTTCACAGATCCACAGTCTGGAGAGGAATTTTGCCCCAGGATTGACCATGCCCAGAACTGAATATTTTTTTCTTTTTAAAATTTTTTTCTTAAATAATTTAAAGAAGCTTTAGATTATATAAATGTTACATAAAAAATATAAGAGATTCCCATATGCTCCACTCCCTCATCCTTTCACACTTTCCCTCATTAGTGTGATACATTTGTTATAATTGAAGAATCTCTTGAAGGATTTCTTTTAGGTTCTTGGCTGTGTTACATAAAAGAGTTTAAGGACATGCCAGTTTAGAGAGAAGAGAATAGAAATGGGAGAAAATAACAAATTATGGGTCCCAGGTATACTTGTGGGCTGGTCCAGACAGAGAAGAAAAAAGGGATGATTTAACTTCTGTGCTAGCTTTTTAAACCATTAATTATTCCTCCTATTTGCTAATGTTTGGGAGAGGGGTCCCAGTTGTTTGCTGTTTTATTGATTAATCTACCTGTAAATTCCCCAGGGAGGGAGCCCAATGATAAGGTCCCTTGAGACTACCCAGGGCTTTTCATTGATCCTGAATGAAATCTCATTCTAAGTGGAGTATTCTCACAGGTTTTTCTAGCCACTTTCTAGTGGGGAGTGGTGGCTTTCAGAGGATTTCCAGGTGGAATTCTATGGCCACATGTTTCATGGCCATGTTTTTCTGCCAGATCTTAGTTTTGACTTTTCATTCACTAAACTAGCCTGCCTCAACTCCCCCCTCAGAAGGTTTACACCCTTATTCTTAAGGGGGTGCTGAGGGATGATGTTCATTCTTCTGTAATTACTTCTTGCTGGTTAGGGGCAGTAGGCCCTACCTGACAAGATGTAAAACCCTCTTGCCACTCTATTGCAGTTGGAGGAAGATGAATCTGGCACCATGGGTGGAGCTGGATGAAATCTTCATATGGCTAATAGGGCATTGATTCTGGAAGACATAAACTTAATTAGAATTTTGAAGATATAAGGTCCCACTAAAAGGATACTGACCATAAGAGTAGGAAAGTCCAGGTGCCTGCACAGACTACATCCTCCCAAAGTTGGTAAGCTTTATTTTGCAGGTTTTGAATGCTATTTAGGACTATTTCAGTGTGATTTAAATAGAGACAGCATTGCTCCTTAAGTAATAGACATGTTCCTTTTTTTGCTGCTGTTAGCATATTAAGTGCCCTGCCATTCTGCAGCACCACAGTAGCTAGAAAGTCTGTTTGCTGTCTTAGAAGTTCTAAGGCATGACTAGTTTCTTCTATGCTGTTAGTTAGCTCTAGATAGAGACTCTAATAGATAACAGGGTTAGGTATAAATTGCCAATCCCAATTTTCCATGGTGGTGGTTATGCCTAAGACATCTAAGAGGGGGATGAGAAGAGGCATTGTCTTTTAGTCATTGTATAGGAATAAACTACAGGAAATGAAAACTGGCCATATTTCCTAAGCGGTGCCTGACTTGCTCTCCCCCTAGCAATAGGTGTTTGGGTTGGAGTTAGAGGGAACAGCTGGCTTTGACACAGACACTACTTAACTTTGTCTCTTGAAGAGATATTTTAGTCCATCCAATGACTGGCACTTGCATGTCCCCTCAGATGCATGCTGAAGTTCCAGCTGATGAGCTAACACTTCCTTGGGCAGCTGGCATCACTCAAGATAAGTGTACCCAGCTGGCAATTCCTTTAACTTTAATAGCTGTGGGAGTGATTAAAACCACAGAATAAGGTCCCTTCCATTTTGGCTGTAATTGAGAGTGAGGTCTATTCACCTGTCAGGTTTTGATCAGAACCTGGTTTCCAGGTCCTAGAAAAGGTTGCCCACAGATCATCTTGAAGGGGCTAAGCTGAAGTAGGTCCTAGCCACCTCATTGTCTCTCTCTTCTGGTGTGAAAATGCTTAGCCCTGGCAGGATGGCATGAGGGTCTTCCAGTCCTCCTCAGGGTATGAGTGGGACAGATTCTGGACTAAGGGCTAGGAGGGAGACCTGGGTTAGGCATATCTTTCACCTGGTATGAGGTGACGACTGTGAGAGGTTGACCTCAAGTTAATTTGGTGGCTTGCTCAGTTAAGAGGGCTGTTGCCCCCACTGCTCTCAAGCAAGTTGGCCATTCCTGCACTGCATTATCCAGAGGTTGGGAGAAATAAGTTACTGGCTGAGAAATCCCATGCAGATTTTGGACTAACGTTCCTAGATTGGCAGGGAACTAGTAGATAAATCTCCAAGAACTTTTAAACCATGGGCCAGAGGCCTTTGACAGTTTCCTTCTTGAGGGTGTACTACTTTCCATGAGAGTAGGGCTGGTTGGTATTGTTGGGGAAAACAGCGCTCACTAGGACATGGAGACAGATGATTGTAGGCAGAAAGTTTATTGGGAAGCTCTCGCAACAGAGAGGGTCCCGCCCCTGGAAAGGAGGGATTTGAGTTTATACAATACATTCCTAGGCGGGGAAATGATAGTCAGTGGGAAGGGAACGAGGGTTTGAGTGAGGTGCAAGGGCCAATAGGAAGCCTTAGAGGCAAAAATTATCCCTTGTATGGCTAGAGGGTTAGGGAGTTATATTTTCTTGGAATTTTGGAGGAGCAGGTGGTGCTTTGATTGGAGGGATTGAAGGTCTCTATCTCACTTTACTCCCATCTCCACATGGTTTCTTTGTTCAACCTTTGGGGAAGTGCTGTGCTTTCAGACATGTAGGCTTAAGGGGGGGCTTGTGCTTCCTCAATACATGTCAGGGGGAATTGAGTCACAGCTTGTTAATTATTGCAAACCTAGTGAGGGGGGAATCTCTAACATTCCTAATTCTTTGGAATTTATATATATGTTGAGGGACCTGGGTATTGGGTTATATGGTACTTGGCAGGATGGGAGGGTGAGGGGATTCAGGGTGAGGGGATTTGGAGAATTGGCTTGACCTGGCTACTTCCTGCTGCTAAGGATTACAGAAAAGTTTCTACCTATCTGTCCAGTGGGCTGTGGTTTCAGGTCCCACAGATATTAATATTGATTGTCACGTATCAGGAAGATGCCTTCCATGTATTCCTGGGTCATTGATTGTGTGATTCAATATATAAATCAGGAGAGGAGCTGTAAGAGATAAGGGCCAAAAAAAAAGCGGCAGCAATAACAGCAGTAATGGTGTCATAACCTGTAAGAAGATTGATCTTAAGCATGAAGAAAAATAAGAAAGGAATGAGGATAGCCACGATTGATTTCCATAATTATTATCACAGGCTCCTTTCTGCTGTTGAGGGTTGGAGTGGGGTTTCATTAAATTATTACAGTGGTGTTTTAAGGGTTAATGGCTAGTATTGAATTTCATGCATTAGGAGTAGATTGTTCATGTGATTTTGGGTGCTGTTCCGGACTGTTGTTTGAATGAACTGTGTTATAGCTCAGAGAACGTATGATTCTGCTGATAGTAAAAGAAGGAGGGTTATTAGTGGGGTGAGGATGGGAATTAACTATGAGATTCAGGGCTCAGATAATGAGAAAACCAATCAGACATAGGGTCAGTAGCTAGATTATTAATATAACTTATTTGATGGAACATATGCTGTGAGTTTTGTTGACATTAAAAATTAGTTTAGGTATAAGAAGAGTTTACATAGGCATACATAGAGTTTCAGCAGGAATAGGAGATTTCAGATTATTAACTGTGGTTTCATAACAATGTCTGGGTGATTTTTTTTTTTCATGGACTTGAGAATCCCATCCAGTAAGGCTGCATAGTACGGCTAAGATGATTCTATTTTTCTCAGTTTGTATAGTTTGAGGCATAGGCAACAACAAATTTTTATTACTTTTCATTTTGGGCTGTAGGGTGGCATTTTATATAGGCTATTTACATTTTTAGGCAGCAAATAGTAATTGGCTGCTTACAAGAGTTTTGTTGCAGTGTTTGTAGTAGTAAAAGCATACCTTGTTCCTTTTGAGAGTGGGAGGGGACTGATGTTTGGTTGTTAGAGTGAGCGTGATGAATATTCATGGGTGATGTCCATGAGCTGTTGATGAGCAACAGGTAGCTGGTAGTGCTGCTACAGGATTCAGTAGTTACCATGTTCATTTTTCTTGTGGAGCCACTCTGCTGCTTTTCAGGTTTCAGTGGTATGGATTTGGATCTTTGCAAGGGTATTTGCTTTAATGGTCTCAAGAGGGGTGTTAGAGGAGTGGGCAGGGATATGATAGACAGTTACTTGTTGCTGTTGGTAGGCAATACAGATTTTTTTCCACAGATTTCTTCTCTACAGATGGTGATTCATAACAGTTCATTGTTCTTGTCTTGTTTTTTGTATCTGCAATCCACCTTTGGAGAGAGGTGGCAGTTTTCAGAGTGACCGGGCAGTTATGGTTTAAGCCTTTTATTTGCAGCAGAGTGTGATATGTTTGCTGCACACAGTTTTTGTTGTTGTTGTTTTTCTTTTTTTTTACTAAGGGGCTATATTGTAATTTGTGTAACTTTTACAATTGTGGTTACAAGCCAAAGGGTATTTGTTTAGAATGTTGCCTCTACCACAAACTTTACTTAAAGCTAATGTTGATGCTAGCTATATTTAATTTACAAGGTAAATTAGAGTTTGCTCCTTTACTGCTTAAGCTTGTGCCAATACCTGCTATGCTTTCTTTTTTTTTTTAATAGTAGCCTGCTGGAGTTTCTCTTATTCCCATGAATAACTTTTCCTGATTAACGCATACAATGGTTTTAATAATTGAGCTAAATGAGGAATGAAGGGTGTTTAGTATTGCAACAATATTGCAAACTATTAATGTGAGAAAACATTGTACTTTATCAATGAGAGCAGAAGGTAATAGGTTTTGTTTTATCCAAGTAAACAACATTTAAGAATTTAACAGAGCAGCTTGGACTTAATAGCTTGTCCCAATTGTTTGCCCATTTCAGGTTTTTAAGATAAGATACTATTGTTTCTGATACTTCTTTTAATTCTGTAAAAAGAATTTGGTTAACATGATGTTATTAATATAACAAAATAGGGTTATAGTTACAGGTTTTTCACATAGCTAGATTTTTTGTCACCAGGCTAGGATAGATGATTGGGTTATGCACACAGCCTTGTGAAAGCACTGCAAAATCCACTGTTGGCTTTTTCACATGAAAGTGAATGCAGGCTAGCTTGATTTACATAAGGAGATACTAGAGAAAGCTTTAGCAAGTTTTAGAGCAAAGTGATAGTGACATAACTAGATATTAATTTTTGTAATAAACTAACAATATTTAGGGTTGCTGCATATGGCAGTGGTGTTACTTTAATTTATGATCACTTACTGTTATGTATCAACCCGTGGCAGCTTTCAGTGTGAATTGGACAAGTATAAGTTAAAGCATCTGACCTGCAGCAGGTTTCAGTGTGAATCAGACATGTATGAGTTAAAGCATTTTTTATTTTTATTTCCAGGTAGAGAGGTTGTTTTTGTAATATATACCATTTTTAATAATAAGTAAAACCATGATTTACAGCGTTATATTTTTGTCTAATTTTATGTTGGAACACTGTTAAATTTTTAAAAATTTTATATACTCTTTAAGTATTTATATGAACTTTTAATTTATACAACTTTGATTAACAGAGGGTTAAAAAATCCCTTTTAACTTTATTGCACTTTCTAAACACTTTTCATTCAAATTACAACATATTAAATGAACTCAACTATTTTACTACTTCACTTTTTTGAGGTGGAAGAAAAAATCTTTTGAAATAATTTCAAATAAAAGATACCTTTCAGGATTTGACTTTGAGAAAGTAAAATGTTAAAGGTTGTTAGATTTCAACATTATGTTCTTTAAAAAATGATGACTTGTTTTTGTTAAACAGCCAAGAAAATGATAAGGTTAAAGTACAAGAAGCTATTATGATAAAAGAGACTTTTTGTACACTGATTAGTAAGGAGAAAAACTCTTTGTAAACTTTTGCTTAAACAGACCAATGATTTAAGAAACTCTTTTACTTTTACAAAGAAAGAACAAACTTTTAACTTGGCATTGGTATACTATTTGATACTATGGCTTTTAAAACTTTTTAGATAGAATCAATGAATCTTATTCAACTTTAACCACAAAAAATCCTTTTCTGCATACCTTCTGCACTTTCTGTATTCATTCAGGTTTTGTCCCACATTTTATTCTTTCTTAATAATCAGTCCATTTATCTTAGAACAAAATTACTTTCTTTTTCCTTAATACAAAAAAAATAACACATTCTATATAACTTCTATATTTAAGTTATCAAAATAACTTTGGAAAGTGTTTCAAAGCAAACTTTTTATACAATTACCATCAAAACTAAACAAACTTGTCAGACTAATGATTTCATTAGACATACTAACAGAAACATGAAGCTCACCATTTTGACTTATAATTCTTACTCTTTTGGTATGACTGTTTTTAAGCTTTTTATTATTTTACATTTCTGATTTTATTGCTTCTAAGATTTTTCTGGAATCAGTGTTGTCTGTATTATGCAAGCTTGTTCTTGGAAATATTTTTATTAGTTATCAGCAACCAGTTAGGAATATTTGAGCAGTATAAATGTAGTTAAGCTTTAATTTAGCAGTTGAGATAGACAGATATTTAACACAAAAATTTTGGATTATTACTTTTTAGGAGTACACTTAGATTTAAAATTCAGGAGTAAGTTAAAGGTTACTTGTAAGAGGTGGGTAATTGTAGGTTTGATACTGTGCAGGGCATCAAGAGGGACAGGATATTGGGGTTTGAATGGGATGTAGGTAGGATTTTTGAGTTGAATCGTGACTGGTTTGTGATGGGCAGCAATGATAGGAATTTTAGTATTTTAGATTTTTGGATTGATGGAGTTTGGCAGAAAAAGTGGGAGCAGAGGAGGGAGTGAGTGGGTAAACAGGTGGTTTCTTAGTGAGTGCAGTTAAAGAGGGGTTGTGAAACTATTCTATTGACCTTCACTATTGAGACTGAGGAGTGATTTAAGGGTTTAGGGACTTTGGGAAGGGCAAAGAAAGTGGTTTTCATATTAATAAGAAATAAAATTGGCCTACCTGCCACCATCAGAGCTACCTGAGGTTCTGCTTTGGACATGGGTGTGGGGGCCTGTGTGGTTCCTGGGTACTTTTAGTTGTCTGTTGCCAGTTCCAGAAGGTCTGGGAGGTTGAGCCAATACAGGGAAGAGTCATATGCCCCAGGGGGTGGGGAGGAAGAAACAGAAAAGATCAAATGGGGTATTTAGTGGTCATGGGAAATATTCTTTATTACCTTACAGTAATGGACACAAACATGGTAAATATCATCAAAAATTATTAAAATGTACAGTCTAAATTGTAAACTATACTGTAAACCATTGACAATTTTAGTTGCTATATTTTACTATCTGTATAACAGTTATAACAATGCTAAAATCCATTTAAAAAATGTTTTAATATGGGGTGGGGAAGGGGGAGGGAGGTTGGGTATGTGGGAGTCTCTAGTATTCTGTGTGTGACTATGCTGTGACCTAAAACTTCTTTGAAAATTAAATCAAAATTTGGAAGACACTGGGGAATGAGAGGGGGAAGGTGTCAGGGTACACTGGACATCTGATAATACAGTGATAAAAGGAAAAAAGAATAATTTCTTTTAAAAAAGGATTTTTTTTTGTTTTTTTTTTCTCATTTTTTCGAATGTCCCAATCCGCTAATTATATTTTATTTTTAGTTTAGTTTCTTTTATTTTTCTTCTGAGTTTTCTTGTACTTATCTCCTGCATCTAAACTTATCATTATTATTTCTTTTTCTTATTAATTGTATTTTTGTTATTATATGGGCTTCATGTTCAAGGAAGGTTTAGATCACAGAAGGGTTGCAAGGGGGGCTGCAGAGGATCATTGGTGTTGGTTGCTGGGATGGGGGATTCATGGGAGTAAGTCCATCTGAATATAAAGTAAAGATATATAAAATTGTTCAAATGATCAAGGGCTGCGGCATGGTCACAGTGAGTAGACAATCACTCAATAAATGAGGGAATCTGAATTCCCAGCCTGGAGAGCTCTGCTACATTCCCCAAGGGAGCAGCAACAGTCCCCTGAGTGCAGAGGCAGTGTCTGGCAAAAGAGGATGGCTCACCAAAGGATCTTGTTATTGAGGACTAGCCTAATGAATATTTGCTCTTCTAATTGAAACTTAGCCTACTGTTATGGGGTTCCTAAGGGTTGACACCTGAGAGCCTCCTTGTTGCTCAAATGTGGCCTCTCTCTAAGCCAAACTCAACATATGAATGCATTACCTTCCCCCCAACATGGGACATGACTCCCGGGGATAAGCCTCCCTAGCAATGAGGGATTAATACCAAGTGACAACTGGCAACACAATTGGAAAAAGACCTTGAATAAAAGGGGGAAAAAGTAAAGAGAAATGAGTTCACATGGCTAAGAGACTTCAAACAGAGTTGGGAGGTCATCCCAGAGGTAATGCTTACGCACACCTCAGTAGGATCTCATAGAACACCAAAGTGGATATCAACCCACACAGAGGGACCCCTGAGGGCTCTGGAGACCCCCATGTCCTATATAAGTGGTGATAGCCCCAGAGATTGAGGCCTAATTAGTGGACTCTTCATTGGAATCTGTGCTCCTGAGAGTGAGAGTCGGACTCAAACAAGTCTTTCCTGCACATGGTCCATCAGTCCCTTCTATTCAAACCTATATGTGATGCTGGAGTTCTTAGGTGTACTTCCAGAGACTGAAGCCTTTGGCCTACCTATGTGCCAGCTGTGCCTGGAATCTCGGTGGAGCTGCAACTCCTAACCTACAGCTCAATGGACTCATCCAAATAACCTGGTGAGGAGACGACGATGTGCAATGGCCATCCCAGGGAATGGAGAGGGCCTGCAGCTGCTGGCAAGATAATCCCATCCACCGTATCCATGGGATATAAGCCCTCTCTCACTTGGAGGTGGAGTGGACATCACCAACCCAGTCCCCTAAGTATTGGGGGAGGAGGTGTGGACTAGAATGGACTTGGTGGTGTTCTGTTGTAGACATATTGTGATTCAAGCAATGGAAGGAATTGTAACAGTGAGATGGAGCCAGTGGCCACTGGACGTTTTGGGGGCAGGGAGAGGAGGAGCAGTTGAAATACAAGGGTTTTTTGGGAATTGGGGGTTGTCCTGAGTGGCATTGAGGCGACGGATGTAGGTCATTTTGCATCAGCATATACCATGCAGAACTGTGTGGGAGAGAGTGTGGTCTATGATGTGAATTGTGGTCTATGCTTGGTGGCAAGGCCCCAGGATGTGTATATTCATTGCGGTTGTTGTGCCACATGGATGAAGGATGGTGGTGTGGGATGTTGTTGGAGGTGAGGGAGGTGGGGGACATGGGAATCCCTGTAATTTCTGAGTAATATTTAGGTAATCTAAGCACCTTTAAAAATATATATATGTATACAAAAAATAACATTTATGTAAACAAATGCACATATATGTATATGTATTTTATATCGTTTTACAAATATTGGTATGTATTGTGAAAAATTTGATTTTTACCCACAATAAAAAAAGAAGTGACAAAAATACAATATGACAAATGCAACCAAAGATAAAATTGATGAAATGCTTTTACAGTAATAACATTGAATATTAATGTATTAAACTCCCCAATTAAAATAAATAGACTACAGAATTGATTTTAAAAATTTGCCACCTATATGCTGTCTACAAGGAACTCATCTTAGACCCAAAGATGCCAATAGGATGAAAGTGAAAGAATGGAAAAAGGTATTCCTCACAAACAGTAACCAGAAAGGAGTTGGGTTAGCTACACTAATATCAGGCATAATAGACTTTAAATGCAAAACTGTTAAAAGAGAAAAAGAAGAACATAAAATATTAATAAAAGGGGAATATACCAAGAAGAAAACAATAATAAATACCCACTTAAGCAGGGTCCCTCAAATACATGAGGTTCACACTCACAAAAATGAAGAAAGAAATAGACTTAGCTACAGTAATAGAGACTTCAATATACCACTCTTTTCAATATATAAAACACCCAGACAGAGGATCGTTAAGGAAACTGAGAAGTTGAATATTATGATAAATGAACTAGACCTAACAGATATATACAGAACATTGCAAACCAATTCAACCTGATAAACATACACGTCAAGTGCTCATGGATCAGTCTTCAGGTTAGCCCCCATGCTGTGTCACAAAATAGGTCTTAGTAAATTTAAAAATTGATAATTGATAATTACAAAGCACTGTCTGTGATCATAAAAGAATGAAGCTGGAAATCAATAACTAGAAGGAAATAAGAAAATTCTCATGTATATGGAGGTTAAACAAAAGAAATAAAAGGCATCCAAATCAGAAAGGAGGAAGTAACACTTACACTATTTGCAGATGAAAGAATCCTATATTTTGATAAGATGTTAAATAATTAGTGAGACAAAAAGAAATTGCAAGATAAATCAGCAAATATCTTGAGATGAATAAAAATGAAAACATTATATATCAAAAGCTGAGGGATAAAACCAAGAAAGTGCTGGGAGTCAAGTTTATAGCACTAAATGCATACATTAAGAAAAGGAAGGAAAAATTCAAGACCTACCTGCATACTTGGAGGAACCAGAAAAAAAAAGAGCAAACAAAACCCAAATAAGTAGAAAGGAGCAAATAATAAATATTAGAGAAAAAATAAAGGAAATTGAGAATATAAAACAATAGAGAAAAAAAATAATAGAATCACCAAAGCCAAACTTTGCTTCCTTGAAAGAATCAATAAAATTGACAAACCATTAGCTAAATTGACAGAAAAAAGGAGAAAATGCAAATAAATAAAATCAGAAGTGGTGGGACATTATTGCTGACCCCACAGAAATATAAAAGATCATAAAACTATGAATAACTGTATGCCAAAAAATTTTGAAATCGAGAATCCAAAACTGCCTTGGGAATAGAAGAACTTAACAACCCAATCACAAGTAGAATGCTTGAATCAGTTATCAAAAACTCCCCAAAAACTAGGTGAACACTGGGGATTTGTGGGTATGTGGTTGAAAACATAAAGTTGGGAATGCTTTTATGGCAATATGACTACTTAGAGTTACTTCTTTAGGGTGTTGGATGGGGAGGCATTTGAGACAGGGTTCACTTGGAGCAGGCTTCTGGGCAGTGTATGAGTGATCATTCTGTCATAAAGTGTTGTATCTGTGGGTAGAGACTCATATAATGAGCAGGAAGGAGTTGGACTCCAATCCTCAGGAGGACTTATTTGTTCACAAATAGACAGGCGGGAGTCTCACAAGAGCATGGGCAGTTCCTAACAGGGGAGGATAAACCAGTGTGTTAAGACCTCAGTCTTGTTACATGTAACTATGAAATTTGTCATCCAAAGAGTGAAGCCTGAAGGTTGCCATGGGCCCCTAGAAGAGGGGAAGGGAAAAATAGAATAGATCCAAAAGGGGGTATTTAGTAGAAGTGTTCTACATGATCTTACAATGATGGACAGAGGACATGGTAAATATCACCAAAATTTATAAAACTGTACGGTCTAAAATGTAAACCATATTGTAGAACATTGACCATGTTAAGTAGCTATGTTTCACTATTTGTATATCAGTTAAAACAAAGATACTGGGAAGCGGGTGTGGCTCAATCGATAGAGCTCCCATTTACCATATGGGAGGCCCCGGGTTCGCTTCCCAGGGCCTCCTTGTGAGGGCAGGCCGGCCCGCACGGCCCGGTGGCCTGATGCAGCAAGACCTCACAACAGGAAGCAGGTGTGGCTCAATCAATAGAGCCCCCATTTTCCATGTGTGAGGTCCCGGGTTCGCTTCCCGGGGCCTCCTTTGAGGGCAGGCCAGCCCACACGGCGTGGTGGACTGATGCAGCGGGACCTCACAGCAAGGGAGAGATAAGCAGACATGGAGAAAACACACAGCAAATGGACACAGGAAGCACAAGCAGCAAGGGGGGGCATAAATAAATAAACAAATAAATCTTTAAAAAAATTGTACACTAAAAAAAACAAAAAAAACAAAAACAAAACAAAGATACCAACCACATATAAAAACGTATTAATATGAGGAAAGGGGGAGGATGGTGGGTATATGATAGTCTCCTGTATTCTGTATTATGACCTTGCTGTGACTTAAAACTTCTTTGAAAACAAAATGAAAAATAGTGAGACCCTGGGGAATGAGTGGGGGAAGGTGCCACAATACAGACAGACAAGAGATATTGTGGTGTTTAAATGCAAAAGGAAAAAAATTCTTTTAAATATTTTTCATTTTTTAATATCTCAATTTATTTTATTTTAGTTTTAGGTTTTTAAATTTTTATATATTCTATCTTTGATATGTAAACTTATCATTATTGTTTCATTTTCCTATTAATTGTATTTGGCTATTATAATGACTTCAATTTTGAAGAAGCTTTGGATCACAGAAGGGTTACAACTGGAGTGGGGGAAGATCATTTGTGTGGGGTGTCAGTGATGGGGGTTTCATGGGAGGAAGTTCACCTAAGCATACATACAAGGTATATAAAAATGTTCAAATGTTCACAGGATATTGTCACAATGGGTGGAGGCTTACACAATAACTGAGAGAATACTTATTCCCATTCTGGAGGACTCTGCCACACTCTCTAAGGGAGCAGCAACAGTCCCCCAAGTGCAGGGGCAATGACTAGCAAAAGAGGTTGATCCACTGATGGGCCCTTGATATTGATGACTAGTCTTATGAGCCTTTGCTCTTGAAATTGAAACTTAGCCTATTGTTATGGGGTGCCTAAGGGTTGCCTCCTGAGAATGCCCTTGTTGCTCAAATGTGGCTTCTTTCTAAGCCAAACTCAGGATATGAATGCATTACCTTTCCCTCAGCATGATATGACTCCCAGGAATGAGTGTCCCTGGCACTGACGGATTGCTACCAAACACCAACTAGCAATGCAACCAGAAAAAGACCTCGAATAAAAGGGGGAAAAGGTAAAAACAAATGAGTTTATATGGCTAAGAGAGTTGAAAGTGAGTCAAGAGTTCATCCTAGAGGTAACGCCTACACACATCTCAGCAGGATCTCATAGACTTCCATAGTGAATACTACCCCAAATGTTGGGGCTCCTGATAGCTCTGGAGACACCAAGGTCTTATGGTCAGGGAGGATAGCTCTTGAGTTTGGTGCCTAGCCAGTGGGCCCTACCTTGGTGTTTGTGCTCCTGAGAATGACAGAGTTGTATTCAATTATGTATTCCCTGCATATGGCTCATCTCTCCCTTCTATTCAAACATATACTTCATGCTGGAGTTTGTAGATGTACGTGCAGAGACTTGAGTCTTTGGGCTGTCCATGTGCCAGCTGGGCCCAGAACCTCAGGAAAGTTGCAACATATATTCTACAGCTCATTGGACTCACCCAGGACAACTGGAGGGGAGATAATGATGGACAACTGCCATCCCAGGGAATGGAGAAAGTATGCAGGTGCAGGCAGGATAGTCCCATCCATCTTCCCCATGGGATATAAGCCCCTTAATTGGAAGTGGAGTGGACGTCACCATCCTAGAATCCTCAGGATTGGGAGAAGAGCTATGGACTACAGTGGATTTACTTGTATTCTACTATAGACATATTGTGATTCTAGCAATGGAAGAAATTACAACATTGATGTGGAACCAGCAGCCACTGGAGGCTCTGGGGGCAGGGAAAGGGAAAACAGTTGTAATACAGGGACTATTTTGAGACTTGGAAATCATCTGGAGTGAAACTGCAATGACAGATATAGGCCATTTTATATCATCATACAACATGCAGAACTGTGTGGGAGAGAATGTAGACTACAATGTGAACTATAGTCCATGCTTAATGGCAAAGCCCCAGGATGCATTTATCAATTGCAATGAATGTGCCACACTAATGAAAGATGTTCATGTGGGAGGGTATGGGAGGTGTGGGGAGTGGGGCATATGGGAATCCCTATATTGTTTCCATAACATTTATGTAATCCAATTATCTTTTTAAAAATAAAAATACATACATACATACATACATATATACATACATACATAAATAAAATAAAAACAACTTCCCAACAATTAAAAAAAAAAGCCCAGGACCAGATGACTTCACCGGTGAATTCTCTCAATTATTCCAAGAAGAATTAATACCAATCCTGTTCAAATCCTTCCAAAAAATTGAAGAGATTGGAGCACTACCTAACTCATTCTATGACACCAACATTACCCCAATACCAAATTCATATAAAGATAACAAAAGATAAGAAAATTACATACCAATTTATCTAATGAATTTAGTTGCAAACATCCTGAACAAAATATTTGCAAGTAAAATCCAACAGCACACTAAAACAATTATACACCATGATTAAGTGGGTTTTATCTTAGGTACGAAAGGGTGGTTCAACAGAAGAAAATCAATTATGTAATATATCACATTCACAAATTGAAAGGTTAAAACCACATGATCATCTCAATTGAAGCAGAAAAGACATTTGACCAAATCCATGGTCCTTCCTTGATAAAAACACTTCAAAATATAGGAATAGAAAGAAACTTCCTCAACATTATAAAGAGTATATATGAAAAACTCACAGCAAATATACTCAATGGGGTAAGACTGAAAGCTTTCCCTCTATGATATGGAACAAGATAACAAGACCCAGTGTCACCACTGTTATTGAACATTGTGCTAAAAGTTCTAGTTAGAGTAATTAGGAAAGACAAAGAAATACATGGCATTTAAATCAGAAAAGAAGAAGTAAAACTTTCACTATTTGCAGATGAAAGAATCCTATATTTAAAATGTCCAGAAAAATCTATACCAAAGCAAATAAATGGATTCAGCAAAGTGGCAAGATACAAGATCAACATGCAAAAATCAGTAGTGTTTCTATACACTATTAATAGGTTATCTGAGGAGGAAATTAAGAAATCAATTCTATTTAAAATAGTAAATAAAAGAATAAAATATCTAGGAATAAATTTAACTAATATATGTAAAAGACTTGTACACAGAAAAGTACAAAATATTGCTTAAAGAAATTAAAGAAGATCTAAATAATTGAAATGCTTCCCATGTTCATGGACTGGAAGAATAAATATAATTAAGATGTCCATTCTATACAATTTGATTTACAGGTTCAATGCAATCCCAATCAAAATTCCAACAGACTATGATAGAAGCAACAAGTCTATTATCAAAATTTTGACATGAAAAAGGGCTCCCTAATAGTCCAAAACATCTTGAAAACGAAGAACAATTTTGGAGGACTCACACTTCCTGAGGTTAAAGTGTATTAAAAAGCTAGAGTGGTTAAAGCACCATGCTACTGGCATAACAATAGATATGTGGATCAGTAGAATCTAATTGAGCATTCAGAAATAGACCCTCACATCTGTGGTCAATTGATTTTTGAAAATGATACCAAATCCACTGACCCAGGACAGAACAGTCTCTTTAACAAATGGTGCTGGGAGAAGTGCCTATCTATATTAAAAAGATTAAAAAAGAACCCCCATCTCAAACCTTAGACAGAAATTAACTCAAAATGGACCAAAGACCTAAATATAGATCCAAGACCCAAAAACCCCTAGTGGAAAAGGTAGGGAAGCATCTTCAAGATCTTGTGGTAGGCAGGGCTTTCTTAGACTTTACACCTGGGACAGAGGCAATGGAAGAAAAAATAGATAATTAGAACCTGCTCAAAATTAAAAATGTCTGTGCTTTAAAGGAATTTTTCAAGAAAGTGAAAAGGCAGCCTATTCAAGAGGAAAAATATTTTGGAAACCACATGTCCGATAAGGGTTTAACTTCCAGAATACATAAATAAATCCTATAAATCAACAATGAAAAGACAAACAACTCAATTAAGAAATAGCCAAAGACTTGAATAGACACTTTTCCAAAGAGGAAATGCAAAAGGCTAAAAAAAAGATGAAAAAATGTTCAACATCACTAGCTATTAAGGAAATGCAAATGAAAAGCACAATGAGATATTGTTCCACACCTACTAGAGTGGCCACTATTAAAAATAAAATTAAAAATCCCCAGAAAACTACAAGTTGTTGGAGGAGGTATAGAGAAATAGGATCACTTACTCACTGCTGATGGGAATGTATAACGGTGCAGGTGCTGTGGAAGACAGTTTGGCATTTCCTCAGGAAGCAAATTATATCAGGCAATTCTGCTACTAGGTATATACTCAAAAGAACTGGAGGCAGGAACACAAACAGACCTTTGTACACTGACATTCAAAGCAGCATTATTCGTTATTACCAAAAGATGGAAACAACCCAAATGTTCATCAACCGACGAATGGATAATCAAAATGCGTCTATACATACCATGGAATATTATTCAGTTTTAAGGAAGAATGAAATCTTGATGCAAGTGACAAGATGAATGAATCTTGAAGATATTATGTTTAGTGAAATAAATCAGAAAACAAAAGGACAAATACTATATGGTCTTGCTAATATGAAGTAATTATAATGAGTCAACTCATGGAGTTCAAATCTAGAGTGTAGATTACCAGGAGTAGAATGAACGTAGAGAATGGAGAGCTGATGCTTAAAGTGAGCAGAATTTTTAATAAAGTTGATTGTAAATGTTTGTAAATGAATAGAAATGATGGAAGCACATTATTGTGAGTGTATTTAACAGCACTGATTTATGGATGTGATTGTGGTTGAAAGGGGAAGTTCAGGGTTGTATATGTGAATAGAAGGAAAGCTGGAGGATGAACTTGGGACTGTATAACATAGTGATGCTGGTTGTGGATGATGCCTGTGGTTAATAGCACAAATATAAGAATAGTCTTCAATGAAATCAAACAAATGTATGTGGCAATTGCAGTGTATTAATAGTAGGTTGGTATGTGGAAAAAATACAACTGATGTAAATTATGGGCTATAGTTAACAGATATATTGTAAAATTTTCCATCAGATGTAATAAAGGTACTATACCAATGCTAAGAGTCAATTATAAGGGGGTATAGGTGTATAATATATTTATTTTTGGAATAATAAAAATGTTCTAAAATTACTTGTGGTGATGAATAACCAACTCTGTGATTATACTGAGAACCATTTATTGTACATTTTGAATAGGTTGTATAGTATGCGAATAAAATTGCCTTTAAAAAGTTGTTATATTGAAATCCCATGAATAAATATATAGCAAAAAAGATTTGTCATAAAACCAGTTTTATACATTATTTTCTTCAACTTTTAATTTTATTATGTAAAGCACAACTTAATGTTCTATATACCTTTTGTTTATGTATGTTCATGTATGAATGCTATACTTCAATACAATTTTACTTTTAAAAAAGTACACTTAATGACTATAAAAACTTAATTTTCTTAATTTTTATTTTTAAGAAACCTTTAATTATGTAAATATTAAATAAAAAATATAAGGGATTCCTATATTCCCCACCCTCTCCCACTCCCACACTACATATGTCCCAGCCCTGCCCCCTCCCACACTTTCCCATATTAACAATAAACTTTATTTCAAAGCTGGGAAGAATAAAATCGCTCATGGTGATTTTGCAAATAGCAAAGACACACCATTGTGGTGGCATTGACATAGAAAATCTTCATTAGTCTCTCATTTGGTTTATTCCTCAAGATCACCTATTGTGAAAAACAAATGATGCTTTCTATTTTGCTCTCCAAATTAGCCTTTCTCAATTTCACTAAGTTTTAGATGAAGAGAAGAATTGTACTTTCAAAAGTTCATCAAATATGTAACATAATTTTGTAATTCCATGATCCATACCATCAAATTCTCTCCTGTAATTCTGGAGTGTAAACAGTTTTTCTTATACAAGTTGCGTATAAATCTACCTGAAATTTGATTTCTTTATCATTAATTAATGCAAGAGTCACAAGAAAGCATTTCAGGGAGCCTTTGGCCATTAAATAAATTGTAAAATTTTACTCCTCTCAGCACTAATTTTTACTCTCTGATGCCTCAAATATACCCACTCAATGGCTGGTACACACTCTTAGAAAGGAGTTACTTATGCTTCTCAGCAGCCAACACAAAATTCATAAAAGAGTAGTTAACAAAGATATAGGTGTATTGTAAATATCTAATAATGAAATCAAGATGTGACTCAAAAAATCATGTGATAAAAATTATGTGAAGACATAAGCATACATATAAATAAGTATATATGCAAAAAGAAAAATTGAAGAAAATATATCTAAGGATTGACAACATTTAAGATCAATTTTCATTTCCTTTTCTGAATTTTGTTGTACTTAATTCTTGTGTAATGAACAGTATTTACTCTCTATGACAGTGCCATACTTTTAAATATAAAACATGTTACATTGTGAAAAGTGTGTTAATCCATTCCCGGTGATTATCATTCTGGCTTTTCATTAAAAGATTAAGTATTTCCCTAAAAAGACCGCCTTTAATCAGTCATAAAGCAAAGAATCACAAAAGAATATCAAAAATGATGCTCAACGTCATGTGGCTTCCAAGAAAAGGCAACTCTGTTACAACCCAACCACGGATTCATTATTCATTGACCTTGGAATCATGCCAAGCAATCTACTTTGGAATTGGTCCCAGGGATGACCAAATGTTGCATTATTAGTAACTCTATTTGACCAGGGCTTGACAAAAAGGTTTTTTTTAGGTTGATTTATTTTACCTCAGAACAAAAATATGCATTGACAAAAAATTAAACAGGTTAGCCTAACAAATATTATATCACAAAATTTTCAGGCCCTTTAAATGATTTGTATATTTTAATTACGGTAGAAACTTGAGGTTGACATATTTCTTGACATCAACTTTTGGCTGATGGTAAGTATTACTCTTAAAGTTAGATAATTTCTGGTTATTTTTTTTTAAATGGGGATATTATTAGAAGAATATGCAGAAACATATACATATAATGCAGGCCTTATATCAAAAGTAATGCCAGAATTTGTAAACATGGACATATAGAATTTTAAAAATCAGAGTAGGTGAGCATTGTACATATTTTAATATTATAATTTTTGGAAGAAATTTAATTTGAATAATCACTTAAAAACATATCTTCTGAAAATTAATAGTAATGTATGGTGTATGACATCAATATACCTCTGTGTATTAGCCCTAGGGTTTAATTTCTGATTGGTTTTAGTATAAAAATTATCAGATACAAAAGAGCAATAGATGATGCAATAAAACTCTCAATCATTGTTTTTTATATTTAACATTTTTTTCTGTTTTTCTGAAATTAAATATAAGTAGGAACATAATTTTATACACATGATCTCTGGACTCAATCAATTTTGGTTGAATCACAGATCCAACAGTGAATTGTTGTGAATCTGGATAATTTATTTAACATTCTGTGCCCTTTTTATCATCTAAAAATGTGTCCAGTAATGAAATATATAGTATGATATCTTGAATTCAATGAATGTGTTAATAAAGGGAAGTATTTATAACAGTTTCATATTCGCTGCAATTATGAAATATATATAATAGTTTTAATTGTATAGTATCCAAATAATGATTTTACCTGATATATATTGGTAATCAAACTAAGATATTTTTCAGTACTATTCTTTAAATTTCTCCTTATTATGAATTTCCCAAATTACTAATTTTTAAAAGTATAAACAGAAACTGTTTTGAAGTCATTCATGCTAAGTATCACTTTGATTTATCAACAGTTAACAATAGTTGAACACTATGAAAAGTAGGAATAACACAAATATATATGACTTCATCCTTATGGGATTGACAGACTCTGAAGAGATCCAGAGTGTCCTCTTTATACTATTTCTCCTGATATACTTGATTACTGTGCTGGGGAATGCAGGGATGACACTGATAATTTGCCTGGATCTCCAGCTTCACATCCCCATGTACTTTTTCCTAAGTAAACTGTCATTCCTTGACCTCAGTTACTCAAAGATCGTCACACCAAAAACCTTAGAAACCTTACTTACTTCCAAAAAACATATTTCATTCATGAGGCATCTCACCTAGATGTCTTGTTTTGGCTTCTTGGGTGCCACTGAATTTTTCTTTCTCTCTTCAGTGGCATATGACCTCTATGTAGCTATCTGCCACCCTCTTCACTACCAGGTTGTTATGTCCACGGGACTCTGTCGTTCCTTCATCACTGGGTCTTATGTAGTTGGATTTACTGACTCCTTTCCCATGCTTCTTTGTGTGAAAAGTTGCATTTCTGAAACTCCAATGAAATCTACCACTTTTTCTGTGACTTAAGCCCAATTTTAGCCCTGTCCTGCACCTACACACATGACACTGAACTCATGATATTCATTTTTGCTGACTCAACTATATCCGTGTCTCTTATTAAAATCTCTGTGTCTTACATGTCCATCTTGTCTACTATTCTGAAAATTAAATCCACTTCAGAAAAGCGCAAAGTCTTCTCTACTTGTGCATCCCACCTCCTGGGAGTCACCTTCTTTTATGGCACCATGATTTTTACTTATTTAAAAACAAAGAAGTTGTACTCCTTGGGAAAAGATCAAGTGGCCTTAATTTTTTATACTATGGTGATCCCCATGCTGAACCCACTCATTTATAGTCTTAGGAATAAAGAAGTGAAAAATGCTTTCATTAGAGTCATGCAGAAGAGAGAGGGATCCAGGCATTTGAAATGACAGTGATGCTGAACATTGAATTACATCTTTTCTTTCTTTCCTATTTGGGTATTTAATTTGTATGTCTAAATACACTAACATCACTTAATTAGTTTGCATTTCTGTTGAACCGTTCTCCACTTGACCACACATGATCTGAAACATTTCCAAGTGTATGTTTTTATAAAAGTGTATAGTAATTGGAAGCCTTGCAATACGTATTAAGCCTGTGATTTAAATATGCACCTATTTTATGGCAACTAATGAGAAAAATAAAAAGTGTTGTTATCTCTCAAATTGTGTCATAGAAATCCCCATGAATATTCCAGTTTCAGAGCAATTTATATTGGAGAGCTCTTTCAGAAGTCATTCCATTTATGCTGTAGATAAGAAATACAGCACAGTCATACAGTGCCCTTTGGAGGCCAATCAAGGTTTAGAATCTAAATCTACTGGCATTTTAGATTTCTGGCTCTAAGTCCTTTAAATTTTAAATCTAGTTTCCACAGTTGTACAGGAAAAATAATAATTCTAAACCCCTAGAGTTATTACAAATATTAAATCATACAATGAATAGAAGGAATTTATATAATACTAATATATGTTGGCCGTTATCATCAAAATGCTACATTCTTACAGAATTTTGAATATACATTAGCTGTTGTTATGAAAATATTCATTGGAGATTTATAAATGATTTTGGATAATCGTATTCATATAAAACAAATAGCTAAAATTAAAAACAGCATTTTAATATTTGTTCTTAGCAAAGTAAAATATTCTGATAGAATTAATTTATAGAAAAAAGTATACTTGAAAATTGGGGGAAATTTGGAAAATATTTTAATATGTCAAAAAAATAGAAGTGTGCTTAACAATTTTTAATAGTTTTATTCTTGGTCTTCCATGCTAATATTGTGCATGTGTATGCATAAATTAAATATTTATAGAAATTTATTATCATTTTCTATTTCTCCTTTGCAGCTTTGGTGTTCTAATAATCCCTAAAATAGTTAATAATTGCTTTGTTATTTAAGCTTGTGAGATGAATGTTTGCTTGATGCATAAGCAAAATGAAGACATCATCTTGCAGTGCTTTAAGACCTGAAGTCTGTAAATTCGTGCATTTATCTGTGTGCAGTGATATCTCTTTTTGTTCTACCTAACACCATGTGCAAACCCTCTCATTTTTTCTTTTGTCTATAAGCTTCAGTACTTAGCATTTGTTTAATTTTCCATATGATTTAAAAATTATATCCTTTATCCTGATTTCTATACTTTGGTTATAGTCTTTAAAAAGTAATAAGTTCTTCAGTTAAAATCTTGGCTCTTTTGTGTTAAAATTTTTAATAAATTTGGTAAGAAAAAACAGGTAAGAATAGAAAATGAATCCAAATATTGTCACATCCTATGAATTTCAGTCAGATTGTTTGCTAAAATTTCCTTTAAAAATTTCCTGTGTAAAGTTTGGAACTGCAGTTTTAACTTTCTTTGCTATGCAATGTACATTTAAGAAAGTATATTTTCTTCATTTTCCAAGTATTGATTTTTTTTTCATTAAAACTTCTCAGCGGTTATTAGATATTTTTTTCATGTTCAAGTGATTTGTATTCTTTCTATTTATACTAAGGTTTTCTTTGCAGAATTATGTTTTGGTATTTTTCTAAAAGATTTTTGAATGATTAAATAATGTTCAACACCTGTTTTATAGCTAAAATGATAAATAACTTCACCAGTTCATCATTGTTCATTAATTTATTCAAACAATTTAAATGTGCCATATTTCCTTCCACATCCTGAAATTTTACACAAATTTTAACTTAATATTTGGTGTTTGTTGAAGTTTGCAATGGTGTTCAACACATGATTTATTCTTCAGACAATAGTAAAATCAGGGCATATTTAAGTTTTAATTAAATACAGACTACCCTATCCTCTTATATTTTAGAAAGCATATGTGTTATCATTAAATAAATGTAATGTAAATTTTGTACAATATGAAACCATTGTACTAATTGCATTGTCCTTTTTTAAATCCCTATTTATGTCAGTGCATATCAAATATATATATATATATATATTAGGAGGTACCGAGGATTGAGTCTAGGACCTTGTACATGGGGAAGAAGGGCACAACCACCGAGCTACATCTACTTCCCAATCCAGATCATATTTTTTGGAAGATTTGGTCTGAAGTATTTTCGAAGTCAAAATACTTTTCTTCATGTACGTATGTCAAAATTATATATATTGTAAAAGTTGAAATCTTTAAATAATTATAAATAAAATAAAACTGTAATAGAGCATGAAAATATGGCCCATAGTTTTTATTTGCAAATGATTAATGTTATATAATAATGGTATAAATAGATTCTATTTTCTGAGCAGCTATTGAGTGCCAGACATTATTCAAAGGGCTTTAAGTACATCATTAACATAGTTTCTATTCACAAGAGAGCTCTCAGGTAGGTTCTTGAAGTATCTAAAATTGATGTTAGGTAATAGAAAGTATCCTTCTACTTATTTAGGAAATTCTAAAAAGTAATCCTCTAATTTTCTCTACCACCTACCTCACATCCAGTACATCAGTGTATCACATTGATTTGCTGTACAGAATGTACTTGGGGTATACTGATTTCTCAACACCTTCTCCGCTACCACCCTGGTCAAAAGACCCATCAACTCAGTCTTTAACCTATACCTGAAGCTTTCTAGATTGTCTCGCTTTTTTCTGCCTTATTTCCCTGGAGTCTAATCTCAAGGTAAGGACCAGAATGTTACTGATAAAAGGTAAAGTGTGTTAGGTCACTTTTCTTCACAAAACCTACGAGACTTCCTATCACACTAAGGATATGTTTATAATATTTAATAATACTATCCTTTTGATATTTGTGGGAATTTTAATCTTATCCCTTCTTTTATTCCTTATATTGGCATTTTTCCCCTTTTCTTTTCATAGTGATTGCCCTAGGAATTATTACCGTCATCCTTCCCACTCTTTGAAATACTTTTGTGATAAACTTTCCTTTTATATGTGGCTCAAACCTCACAATGTATCAATGAAGTTTTCCTTGGACAATTATTTTAAAGCAATTAATTTGATATACTTACCTTCCATTTTCCATTATTATTTCATTGAGTACACCCAGGGTTCTTTCTGTTATCATACTCCTGTTACCTGGAAAATATTTGAAGTAAAAGTCTGCTGGCTATAGATTATTTCTGAATGTGTTTGTATGTTATTTTGCCTGACAAATTCTTTTTATTTTTATATTTGAAAGATATTTAAGTTGGTATTGAATCCTTCAATGAGCTTTTTCTTTCAGTATTTTAAACATGTGTCTCCATTTTGTTCTGGCTTACACCATATTTGATGATGTTTGTTATAATTCTCATGTTGTTGTTTTTTCTTGTATGTGATATGTACTATCCTCTGGCTTCCTTTACAATGTTCTACTTATCTTTGTTTTTCAGCTGTGAGATAAAAGAGTCTAAATGTGTTTTGTAGGTTTGTTGGTTATTTGTATTTCACCTTCATAGGGTCTTTTATCTTTCATGGACCTGAGGTGTGATGTCTTTCCTTATTTTCAGAAAAGCTTTGGTCATTATCTTTTTAAATATTTCTTCCTATGCTTTACAATTTTTTTTATAGTACTCTATGTAATATAAGTAAATATAAACCTGCATATAAATGCTAACAATTGCCACTATTATACATTCAATGACTCACCATTAATTGAAAAATATTATCTGAATAAACTATAGGTTCCAGGTATTATGTTATGCCCTGGGGATACAATTTTGTGGATAAACAAACATAGTTCTTGTCTTTATGCATACACCAAAGTAAGTAAAGTGGTAGACCTAGATATTAATCAAATATTCACAAACCCAAATTTAAATGTTAATTTTGCCAAATGATCCAAAAGTAAATTTTCATTGGGGAGGGAAATCAACAAATTCATGGTTGAGGGAAATATAATTTATTTGAAATATGAAAAGTAACAATTTATTAACATCAGAGTTCAATATAGCATCATTTCATGTGGATTTTAAGAGAGGAAATCATGGTAAACTGCTATTTCTCGGCATTTGGATACTACTTTTAGGGAAAAAATGTATGTTGCATGATAGTCGAATTTCATGCATGTTAACATGGTATCTATTTTGTCTTATATTTTGAATGTTATAAGCCAGATATTATTAGGTAATAAGTGAGCACATCTTTGTTTCTAGTGCTCTCCTCTTCCTTTCCCACAGGAAAATTATTTGGTTAATTTGGAAGAAAAATGAAACTGATAAAATATGGGTCCAACTTGATTGAAACTTTACCTTAAGAATTTGAAAACCTTATATGGAGTGTTCAAAGCCCTAAGAAATGAACCTGGAATGTTGCAAATTTTGTAATTATTTTAACTGTTGGACATTTAGAAATACATTTGAAATAGTATCTTCTTTATTCCATAACAATTATCTCAAAAGCTCATAATCAGGAAAGTAAATTTTAAGATGCTGTGGCTTCAAGCATTTTAATGTTTTATAAGAAAACCTTTTGTCTATGTTATAGTCAGTGTTGTGTCTTTGAAAAATGTATTTGTTGCTGTTTTAGAAGACTTGTGAATATACATTTAAACCACATTCTGCTATCAAACTTATGCCTCTTCCAATAAAGATTTATGAGTCTTCTTTTCATAACTTATTAGAAATTGAGGTCCTGAAAATTTTTGGATTGTGTAACAACTCACACTTAAGAATTAACTTTGTTTACTTTGTTTAGATTGGATTGATCTGGTGAAGTCAGAAGACAAGCATCCCTGTGGGGAAAATATTAATTTTCACTGAGAGAAAAGTAAATTTCAATTCTTAAGGAATCTTCAAATAAACAAATCTTAGAACAAAAATTATAAAAGCAAAAATTTGGGATAACTACATGTGTGGGGAGCTATATGGGAATTCCCTATAGCCTTGGTGTCATTTTTCTGTAAATGTAAATCTAACTTCACCAAAATAAAGTGTAATTTTACAAAAACATTTTAAGCAGAAAAAATAAAGCTGAAGCAAATGTAAGTTGAGCTGATGTTAGATCATTTCTCTGGGATGTGTTCACTTAGTGTAAATTTAGGAATGATAATAGATGCAAGGCCATTTCTCATAGGTAGAGGATAAAGGCAGCAATAGGAACTGACAAAGGATATAATATCATAGCTATCACAGACCATCTGTACATAGTAGCAAGTTTTAAGTAATTCTTTATGCCAGGTGTTCTTAACAAGGGGCCTGTGCGCTTGAAGTGAAATTCAAAAAAACATTGTTCTTGTGGGGATGTGTTGGTGCAGGTGTGACATATTTATTAAATAATACACAGTATATTGTGGACTTAGTAAGGGGTCCATGGTTTTCACCTGACTGGCAAAGGTGTCCATGGAACAAAAAAGATTAAGAACTCCTGCTTTATGCTATATTTTTATTATTCCAGAGCATTAATTACACATGCAATATATAGTACCAAATTATCTCAATGTATTTTTGGGAGTTTCAGAATGGAATTGAACCAATTATTATGATTGGACAGTGAAGAGGAAATAATGGAATAAAAATATAAGGTGTTGATTCAAAAGACACGCACAGAGGGTGAATCTGAAAGTGTCAATACAAGTAAATAACTTTTTGGCCATCCTTCATCAGGGATTCCAGAAGAGTAATTGACTTCATAATGGAAACTGAAATTACAATATAAAATATAAGGTTATGCAGAGCCAAAATGATCTCTAAGTATAATAGTGACAATCAAATTAAACAAAGACTACTAATACAAATATAAATTTAACTCTGAATAATTAATATGGTTTAGTTTGAACATAGTCATAGATATAGCTGACACAATTGATCTACATCTGTATAATGTTGCCTTTGGGAGACTAATTAATGCTTTCATTGGTAATATCGTTTGATATGTAAACACTATGAACTAAAAACAAGACATTTTTTCCCTTAGTTCTGACCACAAAGCTATAGACTGACCCAAAACATTCTTTTCACTTTTACACAATTTAAAAAAATGCACTTTACTTATGATCCAATTTCCCTCAAACAATTTTTTTTATTGCCTTTCAATCATTCTGTTCATCAAACGGTAGGTGACAAGATTCAGCAAGGAAATCACAATAGTGTAAAATATTGGCATTGTCATATTGTGCTCCAAAGAATAGCTGGATCTTGGCCTCACATACATGAAGAGGATTCTTCATGGTAAATTGACCTTCCAGTTCAGTGAGAACTACAGATGGAAAACACATTCCACCTCCCTTTGAACACATCTTCAGAATGGTCAACAGAATGAAAGCACAGGGGGTCAGGAATATCAGTATAGTACTTATCCCTGAGCCCACAAAGCAGAAGAGTAGAAGATTTTGATGTGAGTGTCAGAACAAGAAATAGCAACAAGTGAAGGGACATCACAAAACATATGTCTAATTTCATTATATGCACAGAAGAATAAGCTAAAATTGGCCACAGTGTACACTTAGCATGCAAAATTCCACCAACACAGGAAGAAATGAGTGGCATATAACTGAATACAGAAGTGGGTTGTATATTACAACATAACAACCATAAGCCATTACAGCCAAGGGAGAGCTTAATGTAGTCACAAAAGTAACAAAGAGAAGAATCTGTCTCGCACTTTCAAGAAGTAAAATGGCTTTATTCACTGCCAGTAAATTGACTAGCATTTGGAGGGTGGAAACAGAAAACAGTAGGCATCCAACATTGACAATACACTCAGAAAACATTATATGGGAATGTGGAGCCAGGACTTCCCAATGAACAATTAAACTAGTCTCAAATTTCCTTTCAAAGTAATAAGATAGATTGTTAGAAATAAGATAGAGAGACTTTCAGCTCAATATTATTTATGAAGCCCTTCCATATATACATGGTGAATTCAGTAGCATTATTCAACTGAATATTGCATGGCCTCTAATTTGATGGCAATCTTGACATTTCAATTTATATTTATAGGTCCTCAAGACAATATCTCGTGAAAAGAGAACCCACACAATTATTTCCTCATGTTTGTTTCTTGGAAGGGAAGATGATACCTTAAGCGATGATAAGGTAAGTAAGGACAAAGAATTTGGGCCCAAATGGATGCACTTATCTGTATAAAATAAAGTATTTAATAAACATTTAATAAACATGCACTTTACTTATGATCCAATTTCCCTCAAACAATTTTTTTATTGCCTTTTAATCATTCTGTTCATCAAATGGTAGGTGACAAGATTCAGCAAGGAAATCACAATAGTGTAAAATATTGGCATTGTAAAAAAAATGAAATCCACCAATTTACGTTTTATTTTCCAGTTAATATTGTATTAAAAGTTCTACCACCGGTTTTAATACAGTACATCATATTAAAATTCACAACAATGAATTTCATACTAAACCAGTTTGTGCCCTTTCCTGGCAATGACAAAAGAGCAGCAGAATGTGTTCTTGAGGTAGATGTATTTTATGTGCCATACGAAAGAGTACAACATCTGTATTTCTTTTTTATTTCCTGAAGTACATGTTGATAAATTGCCCATTTTTGCCCTTTGCAGCTTGTTGTACTGTTATTTTTGTTCCTATTTTAACTTAAAAAATATTGTATTTTTCTACTCACATGCACACAATCCCTGCAATGTCCTTGGGTGAATTTTCAAGACATATTTTTGTCAAGAAGAAATTGTGGCCATTTCATTAATCTAGTATAGTTGTTTACGTAGTCTATAAAATAACAATTAATGAGCACCAATAAAATTATTTCTAAAAGGCATTGCTGAAAGAAATAAATCATGATATTTTCCACAAGTGGTGTTTGCAGAAAACAGTGTGCTATTTTTCTCTATGCAATCAGATTGTTTCTCATTCAGTAGATTGTGAAGAAAGAATAGCACATGAAAAAAATCATATGAAGAATTGCAAACTGGTAACTGTTGTTTGTCCTTCAGTGAGCCATAGACCAAAATCTTTGACCCATTCTTAATGAATTAGCAGCTTTATTTTCTTGGGTTTATACGAATGTAGCATTTGCTATACATTAGGCCATACTCCCTCCAGTGGTTTACAATGATTTATCTCCATGACCTAAAATACACTACTATTTTATCATATTGAAATATTCATTTGTCAAGAATAGAATGAGCAAGGAGTTCTGGGAAGATGGCTGTGGTGTACGGACTGGCAGGCTCACCTCTCATCCCAAAGTAGTGAGAAGTAAGGTAGAATCTGTTGAAATAACTGTTTTGGGGAGTTGTAGACCAGGGCAGTACCATTATTCATCTAGGAGAGAGCAGGACAGGGATACAGAGAAACTGAAGCAAAAATTATGAGTGAACAGCCCCCATGGCAGGGAATGCTGCCCATCTCCCACCCTTGAGACAATCAGCCTTGATTCAGCACTTGGCTCACTGCCTCACACTGTGAGGGGAACAGATCTTCCCTGGAAGAGGGAAACCAAGGCAGAGGGCCAAGTGTGGCTCCTGATCAGTGAATTTAGAGCATGTGTCTTTGGAACCATATCCCAGAAAAGTTACCATTAAGTCATTACCATCAGGTAAGAGTTGGAAAAGATATGCTTTCTACCTCTCAGGGCTGTGAGGAGTGGTTCACTGAAAAGAACCATCTGACTGGAGGCCAGGAAAGGGCAATAACAGGGACTTGAAGGGAAAAAAAAAGCTATTTGGCATTGTCCTTATCCTTATCCCCAGGGTCCCTTGGACCTGGTCTACTTACCATAAGTGGTTGTCTGGCCCTGTTTTGATTGCTTAAACACATCTAACTTTAAAGGGCCAAAATAAGTTGAACCAAAAATAAAAGAAGAGTCATAACACAAATCCAAACAGTAATAAAAGTCTGGGCAAGAAAGAGAAACATACCATCAGGGTAAACGCACCAATATAATTAAATGCCTAGATAGCAGCAAAAAATTACAACCCATACTAAGAAACAGAAAGATATGGTCCACTCAAAGAAACAAATTAAACTTCAGATAAGACAGCAGATTTGAAAAAAAAAAAAAAACTAATCAGTGATGTTCTACAAGAGACTCAAATTAGACCCAAGGATTCAAATAGGCTGAAAGTGAAAGGCTGTAAAAGATATTTCACACAAACAGTAACAGAAAAGAGCAGGGCTGTTTTTTCTAATACCAGACAAAACAAATTTAAATGCAAAAATGTTATTAGATATACAAAAGGCCATTATATATTAGTAAAAGGGGCTATCCACTAGGAAGAAATAATAATCATACTTATCTATGCACTTAACTACATTGTCCCAAAATACATGAGGGAAACTGACAAAACTGAAGGGAGGAATAGATGGCTCTACAATAATAGTTGGAGACTTCAATACACCACTCACATCAATAGATAAAACAACCAGAGGATCAACAAGGAAATAGATAAGTTGAACCGTATGATAAACGAGCTAAAACTAAAAAATATTTACACAATATTACATCCCAAATAAGCTGGATATACATTCTACTCAAGTGCTCATGGATCTTTCTCTAAGATAGGCCACCTGTTGGGTAACAAAACAGGTCTTAATAAATTTAAAAAGATTGAAATTATACAAAGCATCTTTTCTGATCATAATGGAATGAAGCTGGAAATAAATAATTGGCAGAAAGGAGAAAATTCACAAATATATGGAGGCTAAATGGCACATTCTTAAACAATCAGTGGGTCAAAGAAGAATTTGGAAGAGAAATCAGTAAATATCTCCAGATAAATGAAAACAAGAACACACATTTCAAAACTCATGGGATGCACATAAGCAGTGCTGAGAGAGATATTTGTAACCCTTAAATACCTGCATTAAAAAGGAAGAAAGAGCTAAAACCAGAGAACTAACAGTACACCCGGAGGAACTAGAAAGAGTAGACCTCACAAATCAATCCCAAGTAAAGAAATTGAATCAGTCAACAAATGTCTCCCAACAAAGAAAAGCCAGAAAACTTCACAGGTGAATTTCTAGAAGAATCAATACCAATCTTGCTTAAACTCTTCCAAAAAATTGAAAAGGAGGGAAAATTATCCAACACATTTTATGAAGCCAACATCTCAATGAATCACAATTTACTATGCTATTCAAGAAAATGCATCTCTGTCAACAAACTTTGTTCTTGGACATATCAGAAAAATAATACTATGTTTTACTTAAATTTCCCTGGTATTCTTGACAATATAATATTCTGGCAACTCTTGGTGTCTCTGATCTTGTCTGTAGTTCAAGATGTTAGTTTGCAAATGAAGGTATAATCTTATAGTAAGCGGACCTCTATAGAGAAATTCTCAGCATCTCTGTAAGGATTTGGAAACATGATAGAGAAAATAAATGGGGTTTAGTCATTTTTTCCAATCTGTTCTGCAAACGGATATTTCTGTTAACTATTATTTAATTATTATTAAAATAGTTAAGTTTATGTGTAGACAAATTCACTTTAAGAATAGATAGAAGCTAGACAGAAAAAATATACATCCTGACTTTGAGAAAAAAAAAAAGATCAACCTGGAAAAATAAAATAAAATCATTTCCTCAAATCATATATTTGGGGAAAAAAAGTATTAGACGTCCCTGGAAGCAGTTGTACAAACCCTGAGGTTGTGAAAAACGAAAGTTATGATAGCAGGTACCACATATTATTAAGTGGCTAATAGCAGTAGATTTTTTTTTGTATATTACCTTACGTAATTTACAACAGCAACATACAAACTAAGTAATTTGGTATTGTCTTCTATGTTGAGAAAACTGGTGCCCTTTGAACAGTAACTTGTCCAGAGCCACAGAGTTGTTTACTAGCAGAATGAGGAATCAAACCAAGATTTCTCTGACTCCAAATCATAAGCTTTTTCCACTAGATCATATTAAAATATTATTGTGACATATCAAAATTCTGTATTTTTTTATATTCTGTAACAATGCAAAATAATATCCTCACATCTTTGAATTATTTTTTAAAGCCATAAATCTTAAAAGACGATGAAATTTAACATACAAACTAAAGAAGACTCTAGATAAATTAGTTAGCTGGTAAAATAAATTTAAAATACATTTATATTCTTCTATCAGAAAAAATTATGATCTTGAATTGACATATGCCAATAAAAATTGGAAAGATAATCATTTCTCAATTTAAAATTTTACCTAATTTTTATGTAGAGTCTTTATTTCTTTAGTCCCTTTTTGGATTATTATCTCCAATCAAGAAAATTAAAGCAAATTCTTAATTTACAACTCGATTGAACTAAATATGTAGAGAGTACTTCTTATTCACCTTGTTATATTTCTTGGAAGTCTTATGTTTCAAATGTTAATATAACTATAAATAGAACACCTCATTCTAATTTAAATTTTAAAGCATATACTCTGTTGTGAAATATAGACTTAAAGTTTCTAAAATAATTGCATAAGAGATGAAAAACCTTTCCTTTTATAAAAAAATGTTTTTTATTTATTTTTAAAAGATACTTAGTTTACGTAAAATGTTACATAAAAAAATATAAAGGATTCCCATATGCCCCACTCCCCACACCTCCCACTTTCCCCCACATTAACAACTTCTTTACATTCATTGCAATTAATGAACTCATTTTGGAGCATTGCCACTAAGCATGGATTATAGTACACATTGTAGTTTACCCTCTCTCCCACTCAATTCTGTAGGTTATGGCAGGATATATAATGGCCTGTATCTGTCATTGCAATGTCACTCAGGTCAAATATAAGTCCTGAAAATGCCCCCATATTGCACCTCTTTTTACCTTTCCCTGAATACAGCAACTCCTGTGGCCACTGTCTTCACATCAATGATGTAATTTCTTCCATTGCTAGAATCACAATAACTCTATAGTAGAATATCAGTAAGTCTACTCTAGTCCATATTTTACTCCACAATCCTGAGGATTCTGGGATGGTGATGCCCACTCTGCCTCTAACTGAGAGGGGGCTTCGTTCCCATATGGCTGGTGGGTGGGACTCTCTTGCTTGCAGTTGTAGACTTTCTTGGGAAAAATCTTTTCTTTTACCTATGGGACTGAACTGCTCACTATGCATATTATGCATTTGGATTTTCTTCTAGTTTATCAAGCCCTTACTGAATTTCAGAAGGGATCCACAAGGAGAATACATCCTCTCTTCTGGGCAGAAGAGAAACAAGATGATTTTCCCATTTAGTACACAAGTTAATGGCATTTACTTGTGTACTAAATGGACACAAGTAAATGAAAATTCTTTGAGAGAAAATTTGAATTTCTCTCAAAATTTCCATTGACATGTGTTTAATGAAATAGTATGAAAGCATAACTTAAGCCAAAATTTATAATTTTAGTTCATTTACCATTCAAAGAGGAAATAAAAAAAGAATATTCTAAACCTATGAATAGTAAGTATCAACAGTAAAGTTGGGGCCACATATGATAGACCATTAGAACATTTGAAAACTGGTAGAGATAAAGGTAACATGTTTTTTATTTTATATGATCTTTTCTTATCCTGGTGATCCCATATACTAATCTATAGACTATAACTTCTATGTTAATAAGAAACACTTGGAAAATTTTGAAAAGTAAATGGATGCTTTGTTGCTCACTTAGTACATAGGTAATGTTGGCCATGCATCTGAATTTAAATGAGGAAAGAAATAAAGACATATGATACCAATTGGCATCCCTATTGGAAGAAATCTATTAATTAAAAGCCAACCAAAATTGATCTATTGGTTCAAAGCAACCCAAATTAAAATTTAAGCAAGTGTAAAATTTCAGAAACTGAGAAGCTGGTTCTACAATTTACATGAAAAAATAAAGAACTAAACTCCTCAAAACAAATATAAAACTGTACACTCAGTGGCTCTCATTTTCATCAGAGTTGTGCTGTCACAACTCTGTCAATTTTAGAATGCTTTCACTTGGAATTTTACACTTTGAAAGGATAGTAAAAAGCATGGGACTGTATAACACAGGGAATCCAGTGGTGGGTGATGGACTAAGGTTAGCAGGACAAATGTGAGAATGTTCTTTCATGAATGATAACAGATATATAATACTAATATAGGACATTAGTAAATGGGAGGGTTGGGGGAAAAGTGCAGCAAGTGTAAGATAGGGGTTGAGGTTAATAGTGTTGTTTTGAAAATGGTCTTTCATAGTTTGTAGGAAATGTTTCACAACAATGCAGGGTGTTGCTGGTGGGAAGATATATGAGAACCATGTATGATGATATGAATGTTTGTTTTGTAAATTCACTAATTTTACCATAAACATTTTTAAATGATTATGTATGAATGATATAATTCAATGAAATTTTATTAAAAATATTAAAAAGAAGAATAAAGCTGGAAGCATCACATTATCTGATTTAAGGACTTATCATTAAGTTCAAAACTCAACAGAATATCATATTGGTGAGAAGCGAATATCTAGATAAATGGAACCCAATACGAAGTTCAGAAATAAATTCACACATACATGGTCAATTGATTTTTGCAAAATATTTTAAGGAATATCCATGGGGAAAGAAAAGTCTTTTTTTAAATTTGCTCAAAAAATTGAATAATCTTTTGCCAAAAGTAAGACATTAACTCATCATTTTCCACATATATAAAAACTCATGCTAGAACATAGGCTTTAATATGAAGCTGAGCACTACAAAACTTCTAAAGTAAACATAATATAACATTTGTGTGACCATGGGATAGCCCCATTTTCTACAATAAAACCAAAATTCATGAACCACAGGAGAAAATTGTATTCAGTGTGTTTCATCCTAATAAAATCTACTCAGTAAAAGACACTGTTGAGGGAATGAGCAAACACATCACAGAATCTAAGACAATATTTGCTAAACAGCTATTTGACAAAGAACATGTATCCATAATATATGAATAACTCTCAAAACTCAATAATATGTAAGTAAAAGGAAACAATTGAAAATGTGCAGAAATATGAATAGACACCTCCCCAATGAAGATACCCAGGTGGGATCTAAGCCCATGAAAAGATGCTCAATATCATTCATCATAGATAAATACAATTTAAGACCATAATATGATCATATACCTAAAAATAAAAATGCATAATAATAACTGATAACACAAAGTACTTAAAAGAATGCAGAGCAGTTGAAACACTAAACCATTGCTGGTAGGAACGGAAAATGATGCGGCCACTTGAGGAAACAATCTGACACTTTCTTATGAAGTGAAATCACTTACCCTATGACCCAGAGATGTCACTTTTTGTTATTTACGCAAGAAAAATGAAAACTCATGTCCACATAGAAATATATGTATGCCTAATTATATATATCATTATTGAGACACTCACACATCCATCAATTAATGAAGGGACAAGCTAACCATGGTACATACCTTCAAAGGAATACTAAGCAATAAATAGGAAATATTTACAGATATATTCAGAATACAACCTATCTCAGTTACTTTATGCTTGAGTGGATGAAGCCTGTCTAAAGGTGCCATATAATGTGATTCCACTTGGATTACATTCTGGACAGAGCAAAATTATAACAATGGAGAGCACATCTGCAGTTACAAGAAGAGGAGATACAGGGAGGTACTGATAACAAAGTGGTTGAGGGGAGTTTTTAGGGTAATAAATATTCTATAACTTGATTGTGGTTGTACATGTTATGTTTTGTCAAAATTCATATATCTGGCACATATGAATGGTATATTTATGCATGTATATCAAAATAGCTTTAACTTTAAAGTCACCTACCTCATAAATTAATATTTGCTTCAGAAGGGGAGCTACCTTTCTAGGGAAGATCGTGACTAGAAGACAGCATAAGTGCATTTTCTGTAGTGCTGGCATTGTTCTGCTTCTTATCATTGGTCCTGTTTAAGTGTTACTTTCAAATATTGAAAATCCATTCATCTTCACACTTATGACATTTGGAATTGCCTATATGCATATTATCTTTTAAAAATTAAAAATGAATCAAAACCTTTTTTGTTATATATTTTGTAATAAATTCTCTAAACCCCGACTACTTAAATACTCTTTGAATCAAAGTAATCAGTATTTTTCATCATGCTGACTTTTCTATTAATGAAATAATGTATACATTTTCCATGTATTGAATTTATATTTGTAGGAGTCAAGTTATTTTTGTATTTTGAAAATTGTAGTTTAGCATTTTTTAGGTCTGTCAGCTTCTCTAAAATCATTATCTTTTTTTTTCATATCTGTCTTTTCCATTTTTTTCATTAACTGTTTTCTATGCTGATTACTCACTCATATATTTTAAAGTTAGTGTTGATTTGCTTTACTTTGTTTTAGTTAATTTATGAGGCCTTTGAAAAATGTTTTCATATCTTCCTGATGGCTATTGTCCTCATTTCAGATTGACTTCATTTTCTTGCAGTTTTAAAAAAATCTTTAAAAATATTTTATATTATTTTAATTTCATAAATTGAGATATTCATTCTCTTGTCATATGTCCGTGTATTATGCTCTGCTCTAAGTAACTTTTAAAATTTTGTTTGTTCTTTTTATCCTTTGGCACAAAAGATAGCATTTTATGGAGTTTAATTGTAATTCTTTTATGGAAATATTCTATAATTTGATTGTGGTTACACAATTGTATGCATTACTATGGACATTTTGACCATCAGGTGGTTATAGATGTAGGTTAGGGATTGCTCAAAGTGATTTTTCCAGCTTCACATTCAGAAATCCCTCCTGTGTTTTTATAATAGTCTTAATATAATATCTAAATGTGACCTGCTTTATTGTTCAGATTATGCTTGATTCATGAACACTTTCTTCTTTGAGTTGCTTCAACCCCACAGCTATTCAGATCTTACCTTCCTAAGACATGAAGGGGTTGGCCAGCACCTGGAGCAAGGCCCCCACCCTCAACCCCCTGTTGGGGCATGTTTAAAATGGATAACCAAAAGAGGTCATTAAAAAGGCTGTAGTTCATAGTTGGACTCACTCACCAGTCCTCGCAGGGATTGAGGAAGATTCCTTATTTCTCCTGGCTGTCGTGCCAGATATATGTTGCCAGATTTCCTCTAGGTTCCTGGCTATTTTACATAAAAGAGTTTAAGAACATGCTGGTTTAGGCAATCATTTATTAAGGAAATGAGAGATGAGAATAAAAATGGGAGAGAATAACAGATTATGGGTCCCAGGTATACTTGCAGGCTGGTCCAGGCAAAGAAGGAGAAAAAAAGCGATGATTTAACTTCTGCGCTTGCTTTTTAAAACATTAATTATTCCTCCCTTGCTAATGTTTGGGGGAGGGGTCCCAGTTGTTTGCTGTTTTGATTGATTACTCCACTCATCAATTTTCTTGGGGGCAGAGCCCAATGATAAGGCCCATTGAGAATATTTGGAGATTTTCCTTGATCCCAGACAAAATCTCATTCTAAAGGGAGGATTCTCCTGAGTTCTTCCAGCAGCTGTCTGGTGGGGGTCTTTACCTCAGAGGATTTCCAGGTGGAATTCTATGGCCACATGTTTCTTGGCCATGTTTCTGCCAAGTCACAGGTTCATCTTTTCATTCCCTAAACTAACCTGCCTCAAGCACATATTGAAACATTGCTACTAACCATGGACTACAGTTTACAGCATAGTTTTTGGAGAGTCTTTAGAATAAGAGTTGTTACTGAAATGACCAGAGGATTTTGGGATATTATGAAGGATGAATGTATTTTGCACATGGGAAGGCTGTGTCTCTTTTGTTCCCAACAGAAGACTGTGATAGATTGAAATATGTATCCCAATTTAGACATGTTCTTTATCTCAATTTGCATTCCTATAGGTGTAAAGCCTTTGAAAAATGTATATAACAGTAGTGCACTTTTCCCTCTATATTAAAACAGTATTATATTTTGTAAATTTTTACCCAATATCACTCCCATGTTATTGATACACCAAGTGTACAAGGTGAAGAAAAATTTTAAATGGTGGTTGCACCTGGAAAATAAATTTTTTAAACTACATTTACATGTTTCAAAACTGCTGGTTGCCAAGTTCATCAAACTCTCAGGCTGTCAGTATCATGTGCAGCATAAAAAAGCTACACTATCTGATTAGCTTATTAATTCTGTGTAAATCAGGTCAATCAATGTGCCAACCTGTAACAGACTGTGCACTTTAATTGGCAAAATTTCTGAACCTTAGGCATTTGTTCTCTTGTAACTACTTTACATTTTCTAAAAGCAGTTATGGTCCAAAGCTGGAAAAACTTAAGTCTTCTCATGGCAAAATATTAATTTTGAACATTGCATTATCATTGGATGTCAAACAAAGAAGCAAATTCCAACATTATGTACAAAAAAAAAAAACAGCTTTGCATTTTCAAAAGATTGTTTCCCATATTTATTAACCCAGGCAGCTAACTCATTGGTTTATGCAACTTTATTGAAGAAAAATGAATCAATTACTAGCAGAGCTGTTAGTTGATCACTCATCCATTGACAATTTGCTTCATTTATTCAGTGCTATATCAAACAGTGTATTGGAAGACAGATTAACTAATAGCTCCAAACTTCCTAACAATTTAAATGAAATTATAAAATATTTGAGACCCTATTTTGGAATACAAAGGGTGTTTGACTTTCAATTTCCATTCTCTGTAGAACAAGAACAGGTCATTCTTTTACTGACATGTATAAAATACATCACATTTTCTCTTCTGTTGATGCTATAAATTCAATGTGAAATCTCCAGCCACATCAGTTATGAACATAAAGAATATCATGTAACATCAAATCTCTAACAGTGGAAGGTTTAAAGAATGGATGCTGCTATACAGTAATGATGCTTCCTCTGATATGACAATTGAACACCCATCCCCCCCATCCCCCACAGATGACTTCTTCAGCATCTTAGAGTAGCGAGGAATGGTTTTAGTCTCATAACCAAGTTGGAGTGAAGACATTGACAACATAATACACATGCTCCATTAAAAAAAAAAAAAAAAAAAAAAACCTGAATCTTGGGCATCTGTTCTCTTGTAACTACTTTACAATTTCTAAAAGCAGTTACGGTCCAAAGGTGGAAAAACTTAAGTTTTCTCAGATGAGCATGTGAATGAATGGATGGAGGTAAACAAAAAAATAAAATAAAAATAGTTGAGGTCTCATAGAGAAGCAGCTGTTTAAGAAAATCAAAAAAGGAACAGTATTTCAAAGTTTATTCCAGCTATAATGCAGGTTATTCTGACTTTAACTTAACATCACATGGAATACTTTTGAGGCCATTCTCGAGATATTCTGTTGTACTTTGTTCTGTTGTACTCTGTTTTATAAATCCGTGCAATTTCTGGCACTAAGGGGTCATCTGGTTTCAGATTACATAGCAGTGAACAAATGGATAAAAGTACTTTAGAAATAGTTAAAGCAGGAGACCACTGTGATCTTCATATTTGAATGATAAATTCTTGTAAATGCAACCTTAGGTGGTTTGAAGGGGTAGTCTGTAGGAAAATGAATTGTCGGAAAGAATACAACGCTTTGTTATGGGCTGTCATCAGGTCCCACAATTGTGGCTTGCCAATGAAACACATTAGCCCCAACTGGAACTGCAGAACATTGTTCTGAGGGGTCACGGACCCAATCACCAAGTTCCTTATTAATCCATTTCAGCGCCAGAGTCTGTGCTTTTCGTCTGGCACTATCTCCGTGTGCACTCAAAGGTCCCGCCGTAACTCTTGATTATCAGGGCGGCGAGTAAGGATTCTATCTTCGTCTCACACCGGTTCTGTCAGACACATGCTCAGCGGGGCCCCGGCCTTCCTCAAGCTGCGGCCTCAGCCTCCACCCCATGTGGCAGCTGGTGCCTCCCCGGCCCTATGGGGCTCAGGCGCAAGGCACCACAGTAGTTACTTTTGAAGAAAATCAGTCATATCAGTGTGTTGATGAAGAACATGAGCTCTAAAGTCAGACTGTCTTGGTTCAAATGTGAGTTTGTCCTTGAAGCTGTCGATTCACCATGAACAAGTTCAGTAATCTGTCTGTGCACCAGTTTCACCATTTGTAAAATTCAGCTATAAAAATACGTTTTTTGATTCTTTGTTCTAGGTGCTGGCAATACAGGACTGAACCTAATTTGTGATAATCTTGTGTCCATAGAACTTCTAGAGGGGAGGAAGGTAAAGCGGAAACAAAAATTAAGCAAAATATATATCATGTTAGATAGGGTAACTGCTGAGGAAAGCAAATGCAAGATTGAAGAGGGATGGTGCAGATGCAATTTTACATAGAGTGGTCAGCATGCTCTTAGGAGAATGAGGAAAGCTCCCTGCACTTATCTGGGGGATGGGGATTTCAAGAAGAAGAAAAAATGGAACAAATCCAGGCAATGTCAGGCCTAATGTGTACAGGGAAGTGTGAGGAGGTCAGTGTGGCTGCTCCAAAGTGAGCAGGACAGACATGAAAATAAATGATGAGCTCACAGAAGTAAGGATGAAAGGAAGATCATGATGGATCTGGAAGCTATTGTAAAGGTTATGATTTTTAAATTTGTGTAATGGGAAGTCTTGTAGATTTTGTGAAAAAAGTCACATAATGCACTTGACAGTTTAACATAATATTCTGGCCCCTAAATTTAAATTATAATCAAGGAGGATAAAGCAGAAAAAGGGGAGTCAATCTAGAAGGCTTCAGGTATAATTTAAAGACTGAATTGATGGGTCTTATTTTATTTATCATTATTTAAAGCATTCAACATTTACAATATATATAATACTGACATGCCACCATAGTCAAAATAGTTCAGACCAAATCTTACATAAAATATGAAATGCACTGCTATAGGGATAAAAGAGGGGCAATGCAATAGTCTAGTGTTTTCATATTGTCCAAAGTTTACATTATATTTATTTAATAAAATAATAAATACTTCCTAAAATATATTATAAGATGATAGGATACTCTGTATTTAATTAAAACTTAAGCATCATGGAACTTATTATTGTCTTAAAAATTAAAGCATCTCTTTAACATCATTGCCATCTCCAACAAACAGGATATATTTTCTGAATTATAAAAATGTACATAAATGAAAGCAAGGCTGGCTCTGTTTGTAAAAATGACATAAAATGTAAAGAGTTATAGTATATTTATAAATATGATATATTTATATAAATATAAATATAATATATTTATAAAATAAATATTTATAATATATTTATTTCTTATATAGAAAACTCACAAAGCATGTACAAGATGACAGATTAGTAAAAGAATATATTATTAAAAAGAAAATGCTTATCAAAGACATCTCTAATTGCAAACAAAAGAAAGAAGAATTGTAATAAATATAGATTCTAAGCCACATAGAGTTCAGAGCACAAATAAATCATATTACAATATTTTGCATGGATATTATTTATGATAAGTTAATATTAGCATAAAATTTAGGATGTAGAGGAAATTAAACACATTTTAATTACTTGAATAAATTAATGAACAGTGATGATCTGGTGAAAAGTTGTTATATATTTTAACCCTAAAACAGATGTTGAACATTATTTTAATCATTGAAAAATCATTTAAGAAAGTAACCAAATAAAACTGTACAAGAAAATCTTAGTATTAATTAAAAAAATAAAATCACATGAGTGTGGAAAGCATATCTAACAAACATTGTGAAAGTTTAAATTAACAAATAGAATATTTGAAAAATGAATAAAACATTCTTCAACATACACTGATTAGCAAAGTAAAACGGCTGTTCCAAGTTTATAGATGAAAATTTTAAAGGAAATTTTAGCAATAATCTCACTAAAATTTAATGGATGTCACACTATTTGGATGCATTATACATTCTTACCTTTACATGTTTCCTCTATTAAAGTTTTTATCACAAATTATCCAAGAATTTGAAGAATTTATTGCATTTTAAAGACTATAACAAATGTAAAAATGAGGATAAAGGAAATAATTTTTAAATCACATTGAAATTAAACACATAATAACTACTGACATTTCTTGATACACCTAGAATGAGGTTTTCAAATGGTTATCAAGTACACAAAAAAGAAATATAACTGCATGAAGATAGTTAAGCATCTGAATTTACACATTTTATGTCTTAATGCCATACAAGATGAAATACTTGATTTTCCTAATATACCAACAAAACATGATTCTGACAAGTTTAATGAAAAGAGAATTACCAAATATTTTAGGGATTAGTGAATCTCCAAAGCTGCAAAATAGAAAATGAAAATAATTTTGTATAAATATTTAATTTATATATACACAGGAATAAGATTAGTCTGGAAGATTATAAATATCTTGAAGATTATCAAAAATGTTTAGGATGTTTTAAGTTATCTTTAACATTTTAAAATATATTCTAAATTATCTTCAATGTATGCATATACTCTTTTCTTTAAATTAAAGGTATCAGAATATTTACTCCGCTTTAAGAACAAGTAATGAAGCACTATTTTTCCTTATTAGATATTTGACTGTTTATGAATAAGATTATCCAAAATCATTTATATACCACCAGCGAATATTTTAATAACAAAATCTATTGTATAGTCAACATTTTGTAAGAATATAGCATTCTGAAGATAGTGGCTAAAATTTATTAGTACTATAGAAATTCTTTCAATTCATCATCTATTTTAATCTTTATAATCACTCTATGGAATTCAATTTATTATTTTTCTTGTACAACTGAGGAAACTGGATTTTAAGTTGTAGTAACTTACTAAGTAATACACATCAACAAAGGTGGCAGATCTAGAATCTGAACCCTTGATTGGCCATTTCAAAGCAGCACTCTATGTTATTGCTATATTTCTTAGACAGAATTAATGTAACGTAATGACTTCTGAAAGTCCTCTCAATAATAAATGTATGTGAAATTGGAACGTTCTTGGGGATTTCTGTGACAGAATTTGAAAGATAACTCCACTTTTATTTTAATCTCAGGCTTAACACATATTTCAGGGATTCCAATTACTATGTAGGTTTCTGTAAACATACACTTGGAAATGTTTCAGATCACGTGTAGTGAAGTGGAGGATGGCTCATTAGAAATGCAAACTAATTAAAAAATATTAGAGTATTTAGAGAGATACAAATTAAATACCCAAAAAGGAAGGAAAGAAAAGATGTATTTCAATGTTGAACATCACTATCATTTTAATTGCCTGGACCCCTCTCTCATCTGCATGACACTAATGACAGCATTCTTCACTTCTTTGTTCCTAAGACTATACATGAATGGATTCAGCATGGGGATCACAATAGTATAAACACAGAGCCCACTTGATTCTTTCCCAAGGAGTAGGACTTCTTTGGTTTTAAATAAGAAAAAGTCATTGTTCCATAAAAGATGATGACACCCATGAGGTGGGAAGCACAAGTAGAGAAGGCTTTGTGCTTTCTTGAAGTGGACTTAATTTTCAGGATACTAGACAAGATGGACATGTAGGATACAGAGAATGTTATAAGAGACATGGATATAGTTGAGCCAGCAAAACTGAATATCATGATTTCAGTGTCATGTGTGTAAGTACAGGATAGGGCTAAAAGTGGGTTTAAGTCACAGAAAAAATGATAGATTACATTGGGTTTGCAGTAGTGCAAACTATTCATGGAAAGAAACATGGCCAAGGAAACAATAAATCCAATCATGTAGGACCCAGTGATGAGAGCACAGCAGAGACTTGTGGACATAATAACCTGGTAATGAAGAGGGGTGCAGATAGCTACATAGCGGTCATAGGCCTTTGAAGAGAGGAGGAAAAATTCAGTAGCACCCAAGAAGACAAAAAAAGACCTTTGCATGAATCAGCCCATTTATGAAATAGACTTGTTAGAATTCAGCAAGTTCCCTAAGGTTTTAGGTGTGAATACCGTTGAATAACTGAGATCAAGGAATGACAGGTGACTGAGGAAAAAGTACATGGGGGTGTGAAGCTGGAGATCAAGGCAAATTATCACTATCATCCCTATATTCCCCAGCACAGTTATCAGGTATATCAGGAGAAACAACATAAAGAGGACCTGCTGGATCTCTTCAGAGTCTGTCAGTCCTATAAGGATGAAGTCAGGAACATTTGTGTTGTTCCTAAATTCCATAGTATTCAACTATTGTAAAGTATGGAGAATTAAAAGGTGATATTTAGCATGAATGACTTCAAAACCATTTTATTAACATGAATGATCAGGAATTTTAAAAGTTAATTTTCATTCTGGAAATTCATAATAAAGAAGAAATTGCAAACTATTACTGAAAAAACAAACATTAGTTTTACTCCCCAGTATAGATTGTGTTAAATATTAAATGAGTGTTATATAATAGAAACTCATATATTTCATAATTAGAATGAACTTGAAACTAATATAAATACCTACCTTTATTAACAAATGTATCCAGATGAAAATATTATGCCATAGATTTCACTACTGTACACATTGCTAGGCGATTATAAGAGCACAGAAATTTAAGTAAATTATCCAGAGTCACAAATAACTGCTGACTCTGTGATTTTCCCAAGATTGATTGGGGCCAGAGATCACACACCTAATATTATATTCCTACTTATATTTAAATTCAGAAAAGAGAAACAAAGATAGATATATAAAAACCAATGACAGAGAGTTTTAATACATCATCTATTTTTTTGTATCTGATAGTATTTGATACAAATAACAGATCAGAACTTAAGCACTTGGACTAATTTACTGAGGTGTGTTGATATTATATACCAAACATCTTTATTATTTTTAGAAGGTATGCTTTTAAGTGATAATTAAAATTAAATTTCTTCCAAAAATTATAATTTCAATATATGTACAATGCTTGATGGTGCAGAACAAAAATTCCATATTTTCATGTTTACACATTCTGGCATTACTTAGGTAGGGCCTCTATGATATGTATATGTTCTGCATATACTTCTAGTAATATCCCCAATTGTGAAGATAGTCAAAAATGCTCTAAATTTGAGTATAATATATATCATGAGCCAAAAATTGGTGAAAAACCTCTTCCAGAATTATCTGTCTAGAATATTTGTCATCCTCACATTTTTCTCAAATATAAAATGTGGAAACCATTTAAAGAACCTGATAATTATGCTACATGTTTCCTTTTGGATAACCTGTTTAATTTTTTGGGCGTGCATTTTTGTAGTTATTCCTAGGTAAAATAAATTAATATAAAAATTTTATTCAAGTTCTGGTCAAATAGAATGTTCACCTGGAAACTATGTCTCCCAAGTGTATCAGGGAGCTACTGTGAGCACAAGCAGAGAAGAATATCCCTTGCTTTTTACCCTTATAATGTCACAGCAACTCTTACACTGGGGATTACTGACAATGCACCATTTGGTCATTCTTGGGACCAATTCCAAAGAAGATTGCCTGGCCTTATTCCAAACGGAAAAGTTCAAGGACTAATGAATCCACGTTAGGTTTGTAACAGAGAGTTCTCTTTCCCTTAGAAGCCACGTGATATTGAACATCATTTTTCAGTAATCTTTTGTGATTCTCTATTTGATGAATGGTTAAAATAGAAAGTACTTCTAGAGAAAAAGTTAATCTTTGGCTAAAGGACCAGAACATTAACCACTAGGGGTGGAATAGCACATTTTCACAATTTAACATTTTATAATTAAAAATGTGGCTCTATAATATGGAGTAAGACTTGTTAATTACACAAAAATTAGAATACAATAAAACTCAAAAAGCAAAATGAAAATCCTTCATGAATGCTGTTTTCTTAAATATATTTTCTTCCAATCATTTTCCTTTGTGCATACATGCTTATTATAGAGTATTTTTATATATTCACAGAATTTTTATAAAACTGTATTTTCAGTCACATATTGATTTTATTATTGTTTATAATACACCTATATCTTTGTTAAATTCAATTTTGTTAGTTTGCATTGGCTGCTTCTCCATAACTAACTGTCTTCTAGGAGTGTACATTAGCCAATGAATGGGTATATTTTAGGCATCAAAAGGAAAACATGGTGGAGTTTTTCCAATCATGTTTGGCAGTGCCATCTAATTCATCTACACAGAAGATATTTTATTACATTGAGCCACAATAATGTTTGTGCAACCTGTTTTATTATTTTATTTTTCTTGGCTTTTATTTTATTTAAAGGGCCATAAGAAAAGAAAGTGAAAGACAGTTCTGAAATGAGGAAATATTGTATAATTAATTTAATGGCCAAAAGTTCATTGAAATGCTTTATTGTGACTTGTGCATTAATTAATGATAATGAAATAAAATTTCTTTAGATGTATAAGCAACTGGTACAAGAAAAACTGTTTATACCCCAGAATTTCAGGAGATTATTTGACTGAATGGCTCATGGAATAACAAAATTATATATTATGTATTTGATGAACTTTTGGAAATACCATTATTTTCTTCATTAGAAAATCAGTGGTATTGAGAAAAGCTAATTTGGGGTTTAAGAAGACAGCATCTATTCATTTCACAATAGGTGAGCTTTGGGATTAAGCCAAATGAGAGTCTATTGGAGAGGTTCTATGTCAATGCCACCTCGGTAGGGTCTCCTTACTACTTGCAAAATCACCATGAGCAATTTTTATTTCCAGCATTGAAATTATTTTTATGGTCATTATGTGTACTTTAAGTAATATAAATAAAAGTTGAAGAAAGAATAATTTACAAAAGTGACTTTATGATGAATCGTTTTGCTGTATCTTTATTCATGGGATTTCAATACATCTTTTTACAAAAATTTTATTCACATACCAAACAATTCATCCAAAGTGTACAATCAATGGTTCTCAGTATAATCACATAGTTGTGTATCATCACATAATTTTAGAGCCTTTTCATTACTCTGGCTTATTGAGTTCTTCTATTTCTTCTATAGTCAGAATACATTGTTATTATCTAGGATATTATCTATTTCATCTAGGTTTTTCTAATTTGTTGGCATAGACTTGCTCTTAGTTCTTCTCATGATCTTTTTTATTTCTGTTGGGTTAATAGTAATAAACCCCCTCTCATTTCTGATTTTATTTATCTGCATGTCCTCTCTTTTCTTTGTCATTTTATCTAAGGATTTTTTTTTTTCAATTTTCTTCATTCTCTTGTTGAACCAGCTTTTGGTTGTGTTGATAAACTCTTGTGTTTTATATTCTCAATTTCATTTATTTCTGCTCTAATCTTTATTATTTCTCTCCTTCTCCTGCTTTGGGTTTAGTGTGCTATTTCTCTTTCTAGTTCATCCAGGTCTGCATTTAGGTGTTCAATTTACTGCTGTCATTTCTTTAATGTAGGCATTTAGGGCTATAAAATTCCCTTTGTTTCATCCATAACTTTTGATATGCTGTGTGCTTGTTTTAATTTGTCTCAAGATATGTACTTGTATCTCTTGTAATTTCTTCTTTGCCCACTGGTTATTTACAAATATGTTGTTTAATGTTTATTTGTGAATTCTCCAGTTCTCAACTTATGATTGAATTCCAGCTTCATTCCATTATGATCAATGAAGTGCTTTGCATAATTTCCATCTTTTTAAATTTATTGAGAACTGTTTTGTGGCACAAGATGTAAGCCTATACTGGAGAATGGTACATGAGAACTCAAGAACATAACTCCTGCTCTTTTGATGTGATGTTCTATCTATTGATGAGGTTGGTGTATTGAAGTATCCAAACATTAAGACATCAATTTCTGCCTTCAGTTTTGCCTCATGTATTTTTGTGCACCTTGGTTAGGTGCATAAATATTTATGATTTTATGTCTTGGTGGATTGCCTCTTTTATTAACATTTAAGTCTTTCTTTGTCTCTTGTATCAGTTTTGCATTTAAAACCTATTTTATCTGCGATTAGTATAGCTTCTCCTGCTCTTTTTCTGGTTACTGTTTGCATGTAGTACCTTTTCCCAACCTCCCAGCTTCAACCAATTTGCATCTGGGTCTAAGGTGATTCTCTTATAGTCAGCATCTAGATGGCTCACAATTTTTTTTATCCATTCTGTCATTATCTGTTTTTTGATTGTTGATTTTAATCCATTAACATTCAATGTTATTACTGTAACAGAAGTATATACTTCAACCAATTTAATCTTTGGCTTTCATTTGTCATATATTATTTTTTCTCTTTTTTCTACCCCTTTATTTACCCATTTCTGATAGTCTTCATTTCTGCATTCTCCCCAAGCCTCTCCCTCCTGTTTTTCCTTTCAGCGTGCAGAAGTCCTTTAGTATTTCTTTTAGGACAAATCTGTTTTAACTGAATTGTATCAATTTCTGTTTATTTGTGAATATTTTTAACTTATCCTCATTTTTGAAGAAAAGTTTTACCTGATAAAAAATTCTTGCTTGGCATTTTTTGTTTTCAATACCTTAAATATATCATATCACTACCTTCTTGACTCCATGTTTTCTGATGAGAAATCATCACTTAATCTTCTTGAGTCCCTTTTCTCTTGCTGCTTTCTGAGTTCTCTCTTTATAATTGTTGTTTGACATTCTGACACATATGTGTCCAAGAGTAGGCCTAGTCATATTTATTCTGTATGGATTATATTGCACTACTTGGACATGTCTTTCATAAGAATTGGAAAATTTTCAGCCATTATTTCCCCAAATATTCTATCTGCCCCCTTTTCCTCCTCTTCTCCTTCTGGGACACCCATGATGCACATGTTTGTGCATATCATACTATCATTCAATTCCCTGAGACCATGCTCAATTTTACCATTCTCTATCTATTCCTCTGTCTGTTCAATTTCAGAAATCCTGTCTTCTACCTTCCTGATCCTTTCTTCTGCCAGGTCAAATCAGTTTTTGTATTAATCTAATGTATTTTTAATCTCATCTATTGTGTTTTTTATTCTCACAAGTTCTGTTACTTTTATTTGCAGGCTTTCAAATTCTTGTTTATGCTCACCCATTTTCTTCTTAATATCCTTTATCTCTTTAGCCACAGTTTCCTTCATCTCTTTGAATTGATTTGGGAGATTTGTTTTAACATTATTGATCAATTGTTTCAAATTTGCTGTCTTCTCTGAACTTTTAATTTACAACTTTGATTCAGTCATATCTTTCTGTTTCTTAGTATGACTTGTAATTTTTTGCTGCTTTCTTGCACCTGCTTTTCCTGATGAGATTACGCTAGGGTCAATCTCTCTCTCTGGCCTAGGGTTTCCTCATTGACTGAGTTTGTGTTAAAGCTCTTCTTTGACAGTTGGTTCAACTTATTTTGAAACTTTAGAGTAGCTCATGTTTAATGGATGAAATTTTTTCAGCTCTCTTCTCTGATTCTTCTCCTGGATAGATGGTTCATTTTTTGAGACTCACTATTTGTCCAATTGTTTCATCCCAGGAGAAAACATCCTTTCCCCTCTTCCTCCTCTGTGAATCCTGATGTGTTCTGTTTCCTTTTGATATGACTCTATACATCTTTAACACTCTTCTCATTGCCTGTAGCTGCTTTTACCTGGAGGCCTAATTCTTGGAGGAGGTTATCCCTGGAGAGGACTTTACTAAGTTGGTTTATTGCAGTTGAAGCAGGGCCAGGGACCCATGAAAGGGATGCATATCAGTTCTCAAGTGCCCTGGGCGGGAGAACCAAAAAGACACCAACCTTCTCTATGCAGTCTCCCAGAGTCTGTGAATTCCTGGCCTGTCCAGTACATGGCATTCTTCTGCCAACTGTTTCCCACATCTTTAAGGTGGCAGATTAGTCTGCCAAAGGGGTGCACATGCAAAGTGCCAGATATCTGTTGGATTTTAAAAGGGATATTTATTTGGGGTAAAAACTTACAGTTACAAGGCCTTAAAGAGTCCAACTCAAGTTTGCTTTCTCACCAAAGTCAGTTGCCATGTGTTGAAGCAAGCTGGTCACTTATCTCTGTAAGGGTTCAGGCTCTTCCTTTCTGGGCATCCTATCTCTCAGTTGCAGGCTGTCACAGGGCTTATCTCTCAGAGTTTCCTCTCTCTCCTGGCATAGGACTCATTTCTTTACAGGCCTTCTATATCATTCTCAGTTCTCTTGCCAAGGTCAGCTATAACCTATGAGGCAACTTGTCCATTTCCCTCAGGGCTTTAGCTGTTTGAAACTTCTTCTTTTTGTTGCATGACAGGATCAAAAATGACAAAGTTCTCTTCTCTGTGTGTCTTTTTGAGTGAGTGTCCTTTTATATCAGCCCTCCAAGGGAATGGGGACTCAAACTGAGTTATAACTTACTGATGTGGCAGAATCAAAAGCCATAAATTGATTTTATCAAGTAAACTTAATCAGAGGCCCCTCACTGGATACAATCAAAGAGTGTCACATCTAGAGGAATAGGTTAGTTTACAAACAATCTTTATATTTTTGGGATTCACAAACATAATCTCAAACTGTCACAGGTGGTACTGTGTCTTTATTTTCAACTCACTCCACCCTTTTTGCCGTATATTTGCAACACAGCCTGCTAGCTGTTTTTGGCCAGGGTAGGTTGATACTAGTGCTGAAATCCCAGACCCAGAGCTCTGAATTTTCTATTCAAAAGCTGCACCTGATCTATTTTGTAGCCCCTTTTCTTAGGAAAGAGCCTTCCTCCAGCAAAATTTTCTTCACCACAATGAGAAGTTACTGTCTCTATAAATTTGTGCCTCATCCTCTCCTGCATTGTGTGGAGTTGAAACAGAGACTGTGGGCTGCTTTCTTTCCTGGGTGAAGCTGGAAACCAGCACTCTGAATGTGCTATGGAAAAGCCACAGTCTGTGCTTAGCTGTTCCTGCCCCTTTTCTTGGGGAGGAGCTACATTTCAGCAAACCCTGTGAAGTTACTGTATGTTAAATGAGTCTCACTTTCTCCCCTGCTGTGGATGGGGTTGAGGCAGTGGCCTCTGGCTGTTTTCTGTACATCCTTTTATTATTTTCTTAGATACCATATTGTTGTGACTTTTTAATTGAGTCAATTATTGTCCTTTTAATTGGACAGTTTAGTTTACATATATTTAAAATAATAGTTTAAGTGCTATTTTAAATTATGTCACATATTTTTCAAGTAGACAGTCTTCTCTCATGGTTCCTTTTTGGTTATTACAATATTTAAAATTAAATATTATTTTCTCTGTTGTATTACCTATTCGATTATATTGCAAGTGATATCTCTAGGAGGTAAATTTTGCATCCTTAAGCATACTATTATTTTAGTGCACTTAATATTACTATGACTACTTTAGGCACCAAAATGGCAGCATGAGACACCCAGGGTTGTGTATACTCACAGAATCTTTGAAAAATTTGTAAAAACTGGGCAAACCATCTTCCTCAAGACAACAGAAAATAGTTAAAGGATTGCACTAACAATCCTTTAGTGAGTACTGAATCAAGAAAATACAACTTAAAACTGGTAGCACACACTCTTGTGTCCCTCAACTCCTTCTTGACATGGTGTGTAGCCAACCTATGTTCTCATTGTGGGTCTCTGGTTCTGTTTTGGAGGGAGTAACCCCTTTATACATACTGGGAGTATGTATATTTGTTCCAATTTACCCAAAGGTAGCTAGAAAGACTGACCTATGAAGCTCATGACTGTTTTTTTCTTCATGTAAGAACCAGCTTGCAGATAGTTAAAACAGTGTAAGAAACATTCAATTCAACGTAGCCTGTTGCAGAAGATTCCTGGCTTTAAGCCATGTAAAAGACAACCCTGAATGGAGGGAAAGTCTATTTCATAGGAATAGAGGAGGCATTCCAATTATCCAAAACAGGAGAATTTCCAAGGTTAGGTCACAAGTCCAGGACAATGCACACAATGTATGCATGAAATACTGTCCAGCCCAAACACTGTATTAAACATAATCAAATGGAATTTTAAGGAGTTCACAATTGGCTTTGCATTTGCTGGGTGGCACCAGCCAACTCAAAGCCAATTTTTAAAGACATCCAAAGGAGTTCTTTGCTTGTTTGTGGTTTTTTTTGTTTTGTTTTGTTTTGTTTTGTTTTGCTTTTGTTTGTTTATTTTTGTTAGATCTTACTACTCAATGTTTTATCTGATATATCTCTAGCTGGATACAAACTTAAGAAACAGCTCAGCAACAAAATCTTATAGTTAAAACATAAAAATATTAAAATATACACTGTGCAAGAGAGTTTTCCAAAATGAAGTATATATGTGCAATGGAATATTATTCAGCCATAAAAAGTATGAAGTTTTGACACATGCATGAACTTGAATACGTCATGTTGAGTGAAATAAACAAGACTTAAAAGGACAATTATTGTATGATCTTACTGACATGAAATAATTAGACTTTGTAAATCTATAGATTCAGAAACTAGAATACAGGTTAACAGGTTACTGTGTTGATGTTGGGAATAGGAAGTTGATGCTAATTGGTACAGAATTTCTTTGGAGTGATGGAAAATTCTTGGAAATGAATGATGGTAATGGTTGCATGACATTGTACATATTATCAACAAGAATGATTTGTATATTTGTTAGTACAATTGAAAATTTAAGTTTGTATATATGCTAAAGAATAAAACTTAAAAAAATGGAACTGTATGACAAAACAACGTTCCCTAATGTGAACTATGATTTTTTAAGTTAATGGTCTTTTTATTGGGGAAAAAAAGCAGCCTTTACAACTTGGATTGGATGGAAATTGTAATTTTTTGAACAGCAATGTTGAGAGTTGTGCTTTAGTCCACTGCTTACTCTGCCGGCTACAAATCTTGTTTCAGGAGTTTTTGAAAACAAAGTCCAAAGAATTTGGTAAAGATTTCTTTTTAAACATATGTGAACAGTGACAGCCTGATCCCCGTTTCTCTCTAGTACAATGCAGACAATGGGAGCCCCATGCACGCAGGTAAATCCTGGGGCTGCGTCACTGTAACCACAGGTGGGAGTGCACCGAAGTAAAAGAGGACCATCCTCCCAGCGGGGCTAAGTGGCAACAGTTTAGGCTTCATTCATTTTTCTGCATATCATCTTGAGGTAAACCAGTTTTAAAAATTGTTTTCAGTAAACCAGCTATGACAATATATGCTAACAATTTGAATAGATCCCATTTGAATAGGTTCTACATTTTTCTCATTTTTCGTTTTTAATACAAATAACTGTGCTCAATCATCAAGCTGCATACTTGAAAAACTGGCCAGCCCAAACACTGTATTAATCATTAGCAAATTGAATTTTAGGGAGTCCACTAAATGTTTCCTTATCATTAGGGTTTTGCAAGTACTTATATTGTAAAACTGCTGTGTTGCTTGATCTTTGTGGCACAGAACTACCAAACAATTCATGCAGATTTTTTGTGTGTGAACAGAAGGTATTATTATTATTTTTTTTTTTTTTTTAGGTACCAGGCCAGGAATTGAACCTCGAACCTCCTATGTGAGAAGCCGGTGCTCAACCGCTGAGCTACATCAGCTCCCTGGAGTTGGTTTTATTCCTTTGCTTCTTGTTTGGTGTTTGTTGTTGTTTTTAGGAAACACCAGACTGAACTGGGACCTCCCATATGGGAAGCAGGCGCTTAACTTCTTGAGCCTCACCTACTCCCCAGAAGGTACTTTTTACTTTCAGCTTTGCTATACAGAAGCAGAATGGATAAATGAACTGTTTCTGTTTGTTTGTTTGTTGTTGTTTTGAAGAGATATTTAAAAGATTCAATTTGATTTTTCTTAAGGGTGGAAAAAGGAGTTTAAAGAGGTCTTCATTTTGCAGTTCTCTTCTATAAGAATTCTGCTTCCTTGACTTGTCTATCCACAGAAATATCTGCTTCTCTGATCATTTCATCTAGTTCTTCATCTGTTAGTTTTTCTCCTAAGTTTCTCATGATGTGACATAATCTGACACACTGATGTACCCATTGCCATCCTTGCCAAAGACTTGGAATGCCTTCCGGATTTCTTCTTCACTATCTGTGCCTTTCATTTTTCTAGATATCATGGTCAGAAATCATGGGAAGTCAAAGGTGCCATTACCATCAGCATCCGTTTTGTTGATCTTATCCTGTAATTAGGCTTCTGTTGGCTTCTGACAGTGACCTCATGACTATTCTAAATTCCTTGTTTGTGATGGTTACATCACAACCTTTATGGAATAGAGAGAACGCCTCCTTGAATTCACAATCTGTTCTTCCTCGGTCAGCTGATCAACCATGGTGCAAGCCAAGGTGGCTGCACCAGCTCAGGGGTTGTGATCACGGGGCTGCTGCTGCCTCTGCTGCTGAGGCATGGTGTGAGCTGTGCTGAGCCACCACCTGCGAGGTGGTCTGATTGTGAGTAAGCCCGTGGCAGCTGCGAGATTCCCACCTCCACTCTTATGGCTTACATTTAAGAGTTTATTCTTAATTATACTGTTTCAACAATTGTAACAAAAGCATCACACTGATGTAATTTGTGACTAATGGGCAAACTGTGTTTGTGAGGGCTTATGTGGGATCTCTTTTTCTTTTTTTCTGTAAGTCACTTTTCTAAGAAAATAGGAAAAAAAAAACATAATTATAACTGTTCTTATAAAATGCAAGACCCCAAATTCTTCTAACTTAATTAGTCCCAGTCGTTTCTGCCATATTGCTTCCATATATTTTATTTAAATATATTACAAACATGAAAATATTATGCTATTACTTTGTTGTAATCAATTGTCTTTTACAGAAATTTCACATGCCTTGCACTCTACATTTCCTTTGCACATTCAGTTTTTCCTTTGATATCATTTTCTTTAGGCTGGGGAACTTACCTTTTCTTGTACCATGGGACTTTTGACAATGAAGTTTCTGAGCTTTCATTTATCTTGCATATATTGTAACAATTCGAATTTCACAAGTATTTTCCTTATATATAGAATTTGTTGTAATTCAAACATGGAGTTAGACAGTGCTGAGAATGAAGAAGAGAAAAGAAAGACTGGGATCAGGGAACCTCACTCCACATGGAATGCAGGCAACTTTATTTAGGCTGAAGCTGCTTTTTATAACTGGGCTGATAAATAAAGTAGGGCGTCCTTTGCTAGTTCCTCATTTCTTGGCATGTAAGAGCTCTGCCGGTTCCTGCATTTCTAGATAATCTTTCTTAGGAATTTATACAATAACTTCTTAGTGGTGAGTACATTCTGCTCTGCTTCCTCCTGCTGATGTCTGCAGTATGCAATGTCCTTGGAGACATTTACCAATGTTTCTCTGCCAGCAAGCAGTCTTCCTAAATGCTTAACCCTTTATGCTCATGCTCTCAGCATATTTCCATCAAGAATTACTTTTCTTTTTGCCTTTTCATACTTTGTAGAATTTTATTTATTGTAGTGTTACTGTTTCTGATGGTAAGCCAGCCTTAATTTATGTTCCCTGCCCCTTACTCTCCCATAGTTCCCCGATCATCCCACTCTGTCATGTTTTCTCCTTGTCCTTCCCTGGCTGCTCTGAACTGTTTCTTTGTACCATTCATTTTCTGTAGCTTGATTACATGTGCTTCTCTCTC
>JAQZBX010003418.1:0-65450 GCA_029593785.1 Cabassous unicinctus
ATACATATATACATATATATCATTTTCACACATCCTTCTAATTTTTTTGAATTGGGGTACTTTTTAATTGACTTCATTTCCATGTAAAATCAATTTTCACTGTTACATGAAATGTGTAGATATGTTCCAATTGTATATGCATAAACCTAATGGCCTAAGCATTCTTTTCTTTTGTAGGAGGACTGTGCTGTGAGTATGGGTGTCCTGTGATTTGTGGTATAATGAAGGAATTCATGTCTGTTGAAATGTTTTCAATTAACCAATAAACTGGGGGAACTGACTTGAGTTTAAGGGGAGTGAAATCACCTGAATTGCCCAAAAATATCAACTAAGAAATGCTCATACTCATTCAAAAAGGAAAAATAATTGAATAAACAATTAGTATTTCCACCTTTTTTTTCATTAGGGCAATATCTGATCCTGTTTGGAGTTAGAATATCTGTCACATGTTCTCATGGAACGATGAGATGTAGTCATTTCAAATACACTTCTTCCAATCATTTTGTCTCACCCATATTTGTCTTTTGAGTTCCACATTTTAAGCATTTGTCACTAATTCTGTCCATTAAATTTTCTTATTCATTAGAAAAGTATTTCACATTAGTCAGAAAAAAAAATTAAAATTGATCTATTTCTAAAACCCCATTATCACACATAAACACACACACTCATTCTTAGAAGAGGTAGATAAAGCTGATAGATGGTTGGATGGATAGATAGAGGCAATAAACACATAACTTGAGAATATAGTGTTGGTATTTGTCTTTAAGCTTGTAAAATAGTGGGATCTTCACATTACCATGAGTTTAAATTTTATAACTCTAAATATATGTAATCATTTTAAATTAGTAATACAGAAAATAATGGAGGAATAAAAAAGCAGATATTTGAAATCCATAAATAATTATTAAAGATCATTTTCCCTGTGTATAGACAGTTAACAATATACAAATGCATAAGATTATCAAGATTAATATATGTATTAGATAATCATAACTGTATTTCAAAAATATTCCTTATTATACCTGATTATTGTATTTCTCTACTCATTGCATGTTTTCCCAATATTTAATACAATGTCATATAACTTACTAAAGAATTAATGAGTATATAAATTTGGATAAGAGGGCTATTATGAAAGAATAAGCATCTCTGTTCTTTAATCTACAGGTTAACAATATTTTTAATCATATTACACTTCGTGAAAATACCAAGAATTTCTCAAATTTCTAATATAACTATATCATACTTATTGTCTAATGACATTGTGCATTAACACCAAAGACTCAAATGACAAATGACAAATTTGGGAGAGGTTTATGAGCTTTTCAAAGAAATGCACTTTAGATTTTTGTATTTCTTGTGGAATTATAAACACTGCATAGCTTTTCTGCTTAATATGTTTTATTCCTTTAAAATATTTTTATTTTAAAATTTTTATTTATAATTATTTTACCACTAAAATAATAATACGGTGAATTCTTTAAAAAAGACTTAATCAGTAGCATTAGTTATGGTTACTATAATGTGTTACCATCAACTCTATTCATTTGCATTTTATGATAAACCTTATTAAAAATTCTACATACATTAAGCATCAGCTCCCATTCTCAATCCACATTCTATCTCCTAGTAACCTATGATCTAGAGTTTACCTCCGTGAGTTTACTCATCATATTTAGTTCATATCAGAGAGACCATACAATGTTTGTCCTTTTGTGTCTGGCTTCTTTTACTCAATATAATGTCCTCAAGGTCCATCCATGTTGACATATGCAACCTGATTTCATTTTTCTTACAGCTAAAAAGTTTCCCATTGATGTATTTACCACATTCATTCATATCCATTCATCGGTTGATAGGCACTTGGGTTATTTCTATATTTTAGCAAATATGAATCATGCTGCTATGAACACCAGTGTACAAAAGTCAGTTTGCCATCTTGCTTTCAGTTCTTCTGAATACATTCTTAGTAATGGGATTGCTAAATCATGCAGCAATTCTATATTCAGTTTCTTGAGTTACTGCCAAACTATCTTCCACAGAGGCTTCACCATTCTTCATTCCCACCAACAGTGTAGGAGTGTTCCTATTTCTCAATATCTTCTCCAGCACTTGTAATTTTCTTCCTTTTTAAAGTAATGGCCATTCTATGAGTAGAGAAATGTTATCTCAGTGTAGTTTTGATTTGGACTTCCCTAATAGGTGGTCATGGTGAACATTTTTTCATGTGCTGTTTGATTATTCTTATTTCTTTCTTGGAAAAAATGTCTACTTACATCATTTACCCATATTTAATATTGCTCTTCTGGTCCTTTTATTATTGGGTTGTATGATCTCTTTATATATTTTGTGTAATATGTGGTTGACAAATATTTTCTCCCATTGAGTAGGCTGTCTTTGTATTTTCTTTACAAAGTCTTTTGAAGTGCAAAATTGTTTAATTATGAGGAGGTCCCATTTATCTATTTTTTCTGTGGTTGCTTGTGTTTCGGGTGTAAGGTTTAAGAAACTACTGTCTACCACAAGGTCTTGAAGATGTTTTTCTACAATTTCTTCTAGGAGTTTTATGGTTTCCACTTTCCTATTTAGATCCTTGATCCATTTTGAGTTAGCTTTTGTTTACAATATGAGATAGGGGTTTCTTTTTTTCTTTCTGGATATGAATATCCATTTCGCCCAGCACCATTTATTGCATAGAACATTCTGACCCAGCTGGGTGGGCTTGACAGCCTTGCCAAAAATCTCTTGACCATAGATGTGAGAGTCTATTTCTGAGATTACAATTTGGTTCCATTTGTCAATATGTCTATCTTTATGCCAGCAGCCTGCTGTTTTTACTACTGTAGCTAATTAATATTCTTTAATGTCAGGATGTGAAAGTCCTCTAACTTCATTCTTTTTTAAGACATCCTTGGATTTTGGAGACCATTTCCCTTCCAAATAAATTTGATAACAGGCTTTTCTATTTTTGTAAAAAAAGTTGTTCAGGTTTTGATTGGGATTCCTTGAATCTGTAAATCAGTTTAGGTAGAATTGATTTCTTAACAATATTTGGTCTTCCACTACATGAACATAGAATATCCTTCCATATATTTATGTCTTCTTTTCGCAATATTTTTTCAGTTTTCTGAATGCAGATCCTTTATGTCCTCAGTTAAGTTTATTCCTAAATATTTGATTATTTTAGTCACTATTATAAAAGGAATTTCTTCCTCCAATTGCTCATCAGTTTATAAAAATGTCACTGAGTTTTCCATTTTAATCTTGTATCCTGTCACATTTCTAAACATGTCTATTAGACCTAATTGAACTAGAACTAGCATCTCTCTTTGGGATTTTTGGAATTTTCAAGTTATAGGATCATATCATCAGTGAATAGCAAAAGTTTTATTTCTTCATTTTCTATTCGAGTGCCTTTTATTTCTCTTTCTTGTTTAAGTTTTCTAGCTAGAACTTCTAGCACAATATTGAATAAAATTGATGAGATTGGACACTTTTATTTAGGGATCTTTTTTAACAAATCAATTTTATTGATACATATTAATAAATCGTTAAGCCATCCAAAGTGTACAATCAAAGGTTTTTATTAAAATCACATAGTTGTGCATTCATCACTTCAGTCATTCTTAGAGCATGCTCATTAGTGCAGCAACAAAAACACAATACCAAAAAACAAAAGCCAACCAACCAAACAAAACTCATCACCTCTCAATCTCTCTCTGCTACCCCTGCCATACATAGATGCTATTCTGTTTCCATCTCTCTAGTAACATTTACATTTATATTTTGTAGAAAATAGTCTTATATATGAATTATCACCCATATTCATTTTTACATGTTGTTTTACTATGTTATCCAGTCCCAAATTACATTTTTTTGCTTTCTTTCTAGTAATTTAAATGTCCTTAGGTTTCCCTTTCAACCCCTCTCATACCTATTTAATAGCTCTGCTAGTCATCAACAATATGATGTGCTTTCAACATTTTATTTCATTTCCAAAGATTTACAAACAATATTTTCACCAGTTCTGCACAGATTAACCATCAGCTTTGCATTCTCTACCTTCATTCTATTTTCTGGTGACCTGTATTCTAATTATCAATTCCCTGAGTTTACATATATATTTAGCTCATAATAGTACAATCATACATTATTTGTCCTTTTCTATATAGCTTGCTTCACTCAACATATTGTCCTCCAGGTTCATCCAGGTTGTTATATGCTTCACGACTTCATTTCTTCTTACTGTTGCATAATAGTCCATCATGTATATATCACACAAAATTTTTACCTATTCATCAGTTGATGGACACCTAGGTTGTTTACAACTTTTGCCTATCGTGAATAACGCCGCTATGAACTTCAGTGTGCAGATGTCTGTTCGTGTCACTGCTCTCAGTTCTTCTGGGTATATACCTAGTATGTTATTTCTGGGTCACATGACAAGACTTTATTCAACTTCCTGTTTAAGGCTCTTTTTAAACTCAAATCAAGGTTTTAGGGATTCATTCACATTTATTGGTATATCAATTTTTTTTCTGTTTTGTTTAAGTAATATATTTTATAAATATTTCATAATTATTTACTCATTTTCCTTTATTTCTCTTCACCAATACCATTTTAGTTATGTTGAATAAATCTGCTATGAATATTCTTTTACATATTTTTTTCTTTATTAGAGTATTTGTGGGTTTACAACTCATGCTAATTTCTTATTGTTGCATGCATTCTGTTCTCATAGGTACATCATTATGACTGGACTCAATGGTTCATAGGATAGGAAAACTTTAATTTAGTAAAAAACTCCTGAACTGTTTTGCAGAATGTTGTAACATTTGCCACCAAATATTGCAACTGAAAAGGATAAGATATTAGGTTGAACAAAATCCTCAAAAGCATTTGGGGTTGCCTAGCATATTAATTTAAAAAAATTCCTGTGGTGTGTGGTAGCATATAATTATGGGTTCAATTAGCATTTCTTTTGAAAATATATGGATGACATACTGAGCCTTTAAACAAGTCCAAATGAATATACAGGAGGTAATTATGTAGTCTGGTCTCTGCCCACAAAGGAATTAATTAGATTAACAACAACAAACATTTTGGAAATTGCACATAATAAATTTAAACAATCTGTGATCCCAAAGAAATAACAAGTAAAATTTCAAAATATTTTGGATTTGAATGATAGTGAAAATACAACATATAGAGATATTGGTATATAAAAACCAGCCACAGAAGTTTAAAATTGTAAGTGCTTATCCTGGAAAAAGAAAACGGTCTAAGGATAAATGACCTACATTTCCTACTCCAGAAAACTGGAAAAAGAAGAGCAAAATGATGACCCTCCCGTAATTAGAAAGACAAGAGTAATGAAAAAAAGATTAGAAAGCAATGATATGTGAAAGAGAACTGTACAGCACAAAGTGTAAACCGTAATGTAAACTATAGACTTTGGTTAGTAAAAGTGCTTCACTATTGATTCATCAATTGTAACAAATGTACAACATTAATATATGATGATAATGATAGGGGAGACTATGTGTAGATGTCTGTGTGGTTTTATGGGAATTCCCTATACTTTCAGTGTAATTTTTATGTAAACTAAAAATTCTCTAAAATAAAGTTGATTATTAATAAAAAAATAAAATTAAATTAATCTATTGAGTTTCACATGAAAATTAGAATTTTTAAAAATTTGTGTCTTCTACCAAAACTTGACAGCTTCTCAAAATTTAAAGAGCTATATGATAGAATTGTTAGTGATATTAATAAATGTGATTTATTTTGGTATTATTTAATTAAATATGTGATATTTGGAATATCAGCATCACTCAATGAAAAACTTGACAGCTTCTCAAAATTTAAAGAGCTATATGATAGAATTGTTAGTGATATTAATAAATGTGATTTATTTTGGTATTATTTAATGAAATATGTGATATTTGGAATATCAGCATCCCTCAATGAAATAATATTTTCCAGATGACTAATACATGAAGTTACAAAATCACTCATGGGTTAAAAAAAAAATCAAAGTGCTAAATAGATCAATAAATTTAAATGTAACTGAATATGAAAAGTGCATTAATATGGTTTCAGAATTAAAATCCCCACTATTTTCAGGAAATCATCAATTGTTTCATTTTAGTGTAAAATAGAGTATAAAAACACTATTAATGATAATCTGAAAGTATTTATCAATCATTCCTTTAGTTTTCTAACAATATATCTTTCTGAGGCCACACTTTCTCATATAATTTACCAAAACATCTTTCAACAGAATGAATGAAGCAATATATATGAGCTTTCAGCTGTCTCCAACTAAGCCTGGATTAAAGAAATAATCACAAGTTCAAAATTATGTCTTTCTTCTCACTGATTTAATTTTGGATTTGGGAAATAATATATTTGTTCATAAACAAATATTTTTAAAATTAATATGTAAAGTATTTATTAGTTTAAATAATTTTAATAAGTATATATGTTCATCTGTTATAATTTCCAATATAGTAATTTCTAATATAAATAAACCACATTAATATAGGTCCCTTAGAATTATAGATTTAAATTATAAAATTAAAATTTTTAGAATATAAATGATCCCAGAAAGCAAGAAAAATATTGAAAACTGATGATATATGTAAATTCTATTTAATTATATTTGCAAAATTGGAATGAACATGAGGTATTATATTTTGAATGTGTTTGCCTGCCATTATCTTCTTTTAAGTTCTATATTTCCATGAATTAAAAATATTATTGATTTATTGGATTACTGGCCATTGATTTTCCCCTCATCACAAAATGATAAATCTGCCCAGGTCTTCCTATGTATTTTAACAGACACCACATTATCTTTGCTCTGTCAGTGTGGTAATTTGAGGCTTTTGTGGACCTGAGAAAAGCATATGTCCTTATAGATAATCCATTCCTGTGCATGTGAAGTTATTATAGGTGGGAACTTTTGATTAGATCACTTCATTTAAGGGCCTTTGTTTAGATTATTTTAATAAGGCATGAGCCAGGGTGGGTCTAAATCTTCTTATTGTAGATCTTTATAAATGGAATGAGAGAGAGATTCAGAGAAATGACATGGAAGCTGAGAGAGAAGACACAGGAGCCCAGTGAGGAACCAAAATAAACTGAGAGAGAAAGCCACAGATGGAGTAGCCAGAAATTGAAATTAATGGTGCCTGGAGGAGAAGGCAGACAAGCAGATACTCCCACGTGCCTTTCCACATGACAGAGGAGTCCAGGATTGCCTGCAGCCAGTCTTCAGGGAGATAGCACCTCAATGAGGCCTTGATTTGGACATTTCTTGATTTGGACATTTCTCAGCTTCAGGAATGTAAGCTTGAGAGCCAATAAACCTTATTATAAAAGCCAACCCATTACTGTTATATTGCTTTCCAAAGCTTCTGGCAAACTAAAACATTCAGGAACAGATTTCTACCTCCATCAAGCTGATCAATAATTTAGATTTCTTCTTTTTGCCTAAAATAAGAAAATACAGAGACTGAGATTTGGATTAATGAAAGTAGGTAAAGATCTAGTTGGCCTCTGTGAAACCACTGCTAAGTTTACCTGTTTCTGTGCAGCCACAGTTTTCCTTTAAAGAGGTACAGGTGGTTTATTCTTCCATAGATTTGAATTCTTATCTACACTCAACAAAGTTTGACTGTTGACTTTTGTTAACTGTATTGACATCCTGGAGGGGTGGATAGAGATTTTATTTTTTTAGTTGTGTAGCCCTTTATTAGCAACTAAAATAGAAAGAATCTGTTGAACAACATGTGTAGCAATTGTCTATAACTGGAGATTTATTAGAATCTAATACAAATAATTTATAAACACAATTTCTTTATTGAAAAGCTTCCACCCTTCTTTGTGTACAATTTGCAAAACTATTTTGAAAGCAGAATATATGGGCACAAGTCTGCAAAGAGTGAAAATTAGGATACTGTAAATGCTTTACTGGTTACTTTAAAAAATCTTTCTGCCACAACTAGGCCTTTACACTGTCACCTTTTTTGATCAACATATTTTGATGCTGGCCTTACTTCTACTGCCTTAAACAACAAAGCATTTTTTTAATGAGATGAAATTAAGGAAGGACTACACCTACCAGAAAAGAAGAGAAGAAAATTCTGTTAGTTTGAGGTTTCAGAATCCCCCAAAACCAGAAACAGTATCTTTGTAAGGGGTAGGCTGGGACCCAGACAGAGTATGAGTATGTGCAAGTGGCAGCCCTGAGGATTCAGAACTTCAGTGGACTATGAGTGGTCCAGCTGCAGAATTCACTGTCTTGCCAGTTTCTACATTGGCTTGTCAGGGCATAATTCAGAAAGGAAAAGCTCATATTCATTCCATTCTTCTGGAGCTCTGTGATAGCACTTAATGACACCCCAATGGGATGTCTTCCACATATTGTATTATAGTATTTCTTCAAGTAATTGTTAAAAGATATGGGGTCTACTTGTTCTGTAATACTCATACCCATTTTATCTAGATGTTCAATGGATCTATAAATCTCCCCCTGGGAGTCATCACACTAGCTGTAATGGAAACTTTGACTTTTCCATGGCTTTCGCTGTGTAAGACAAATGCATCTCAATACTGTGTTCATCTTCATCTGTCTGCAAAGGCACACATACAAACATTCCTGTCTTCCATAGTTCTCTGTAAATCTTTTGATCAATATGAAGGTCATATAAAGGTGTCCTATATATAGTCACACTCGAAAGTGCCCATCGAGAGAGGGCCACATGATGGGAAGGACCAAGGATGAAAATTCTCTGGGTAATAGATGAATCCACTTGTTTATAAGCATGAGCAGCACAAGATCCACAGTAGGTATATCCTGCATGGGGTGCAATAATGGCTCTAGCAGGTCTTTTTGTAGACTCTACTTGTGAAAGCCAATCTTCCAGCTGTGCATTCAGCTGAGGTCCTGAGGCTGTGTACCCGGCTTGACTGGCTTCCGGTTGGACATCTTGGAGCCTGCGCCGCCTATTGTGCAGGAGAATAAATGAGCAGGCAGTGGCGGCAGCTGCAAGAGCGGCTCTGCTAGGCCATGAGGCACCACCGCGGGCCCAGACCAGAAGGAGGCGGCAGCGGGGAGGGAATCAGCCCAATCCAGCAGGAGGAGGAAGAGGAGGAGAAGGTGGCCCAGGAGGAGGAGGAGATGGCAGCTGGGGCATTGGCAGCATCAATCACCACAAACTCTGGCGGCCGCTGGAAGATGGGGCCCGCCGCGGCATCACCGAAGCCCAGAAAGCTCTGATCCCAGCCCCCGGAGTCCCCGCTACTCCCCAGCCCGGGCTGTTTCCACCAAACAGCCCCGCATGGCCCCCTCCCCGTCAGCGCCCCAGCCACCGTAGATGGAGGCTTATTTTTTGAGCCACTATTTTCTAGATGTCCCTGAGCTTCTTAACATATGAAAGGTTCTGATTTTCTCCGGATTGGCAGTTGTTAATATGAATTTTCAGAATATTTATAAATTGGCTAAAATAGGTAAATTAAAACAAATAAAGATCTGCTGGGCCTCAGTGAAGCAATTTTTGTGGGTTACTGTATCTGTTAAAGTCAAAATGTCCTTTACTGAGTTGAGTGATTTCTCCTTTTATAGATTTGTACCCTTTCTAGTAATAAATCTTTCCATGCTGAATTTCACTGATTATGTTGATATCCTGCAGGGTTACAAAACACTTCTATTTTAAACTCATTTCCTAGACTGTCCACAGAGGTTTTTTAGCTTCCCCATTATAATGATTATTTTCAAATTGACAGCTATTAAGAATGTTCAGAATAAAGACAAATTGGCTAATTTCCTAAAATTTCTAAATTGTAGTTTTCACATTTTTACAGTCACCTAATATAGGGTAAGTTCCTTACGCAATGATTACATTCAATATCTTGTGGTTAGTAAAGAGAACACTCTGTGCCACACATCTTTTTCTTTTACTTGATTTCCTTGTAAAATTCCTTCTAAAATTTATTTTTCTTTCATTTATTAGTTACTGATCAATTATTTCTTTTTCTTGTAATTATTTTTTTCAATATTATATGAATTTTCTCATGCCATAATATTAGTATAAAACATTAGAAAATATAATTTTATCAGGGGTTGCATGATATCTTGGATATATTGTAATGGGATACATCATAGTTATAATCAGACCTAAAATTGAAATGTATTGAGTCTACAATGAATGAAGTAGAAACCGTTCCCCAATATTTCTTTTCCTTATATTAAACACTTATTTATTAAGTTTATTGCTAATAAACACTATTTCAAATTTACATAATCTCAAGTGCATAGCCAAAGAATCCTGACAAATCAGGAGTTGAAGTAAAACTGGCCTCTGGAGGATGTAATTACTAATTCCCCAAGATGTGTCAGAGAAATGATCCATATAGGTGTTTCCTGAAGAATAATAGTATTTATGTAATACAGATGTCGACCGATTCATAAGATTCAGGGTATACATGAATCACTCTTAGAAGTAGCTCCTTAAATTTCACTAGTGAAGTAAGAAATAGGGGCATGGATTTTGTAAAGTCTCTAACCAATGGAAAAGAAATATTCATGTCAAGGGAGATACACTTGTCATCTCATTTCTCAGGTATATATGTGTTAATTCATGTGTTTCTTTAAAATGAGTAATGTTGAATTCACTGAAAGATCATAATATGTGTCAAGAACATTAACATACATAAATATATCCATTTTATAGTATGATTTATGCTGAAGAATGTGCTTGTTTTAGCTTGCTGGTTTGCTGAAATGCAAAATGAAGATCTGAGTTTGATAGATAGTCCAAACTAAAAAGATTGAAAATATAGTGATGCAAAAATTATGTAGAAAGTGTGCTAGTGAAAACTCTATGCTTAAATACATCTTGAGGTACATTCTAGAGGATAAATAAGAAATTTATATGCAATAGTATTTTGTTTGACTTTTCTTGGAAATTCTTCCATCAAAACAAAAATTGTTCTTAAAATTTCAAAGGAAAGATCAAGATATCCAGTGCAGATTTTACTATGACAAAACTGACATTTTTTTGTTGGATATAGGGAACCACTTATGTTCTATCTAAATTCTTTAAAATATCATTGTATTTCAACTGTTTAACAGTTGATGAGGTATAAGAATCCCACTCACTATGTTGTTTTACACATACAAAATTGTGAACTATGTAATTTCTAATTCCCCTTAGGTGATAAGGAGTATAGAAAAATCTCTGAACTGTCTCTTATATCCAAGGCTATTTATTCAATCATCATGATACACAATGGAGGAATGGTCTTAAGGTAAATTTAGCAGAGGGAAACTTGACAAATTTCAGAGAATGAGGAGAAAGATGCAATCTTAAAAGATGGAGAATAGTTAGGAAATTCTGAGGATCAATAACAAAGCATAGTTTTATAAAGAAAATAAAAATAGCTGAGAGTTTTGTTTGGGCCAGTAACTTACCCTTTAGTTCAATAATATGAACTTAGTCCCTGTGTTAGAATGTAACCTCTTACCCACTGAGTTCATATGTGCTCAGACACCAGAGTTCCCATTCTAGCCCTTGCTTATCACCATCCCCACAAGGCCACTGAACATTCCTCCCCAAGCAGTCAGGCAGTTCCCGAAAGAGTACGTCCCACCCGGAGAAAGCTAACTTGCTACTTTCCCACCATATACCTTCCCGCCATATATATGTGCCCCTTCTGAAAACCCGACCAGTTCTCCCAGCTCAAAAGCAGCACTCCCAACCTAGGGGGGCTGGCTGAAGTCTTACTTTAGACCCCTGCCATGCCAGCAATCTATTAAACTTCTCTGCCTGAACCTTGGTCTGTCTTTGAGCCTCGTTGAACCGGGACCTAATACCCTGAGTATTATTTTCTCTGTTTAATAAATTATCTTCTTGAAGGAATTTCTTTTCATTATGAAAAATGAGGATGATAGAATAAGTCAAACATAATTGTAATGATTACTATATAAAAACAATTTGCATTAAATATTTGGCAAAAATATGCAAAATGCATATGAATATAACCAATGTAGGAAAATCAACATTATTTTTATTATTCACATAAATGGTAACAAAAATAATAGTGATGTCACAATGACAAGTGAAGTATATAAGTAAAATAAACATTGTATGAAATCTAACATATTTATGGTTATAACTCTTTAATTCTCAGTTTTCATATATGAAAATTATAAGTATGGAAATTAGGTATCTACTAATTATTTTATCATTGAAAAATAGTTATGATTGAAACAAGCTTGGTTTATGATTGTAAATGTTTCAAGACAGTCACAAATAGGGTAACTGTAGTTAGAATAGTTACTTTAATTGAAGAGATTTCAAAAAAATAGAAAAGAGCATGCAGGGTAGATATTTGGATAGAATGTTAGCCATTCATAAATATTGGGAATCATTTCTGTTGGAAGAGAGGATGCTTTATGGCAGGCACATTTCAGGTGGGATATTTTCTTAGAAACTGTTAACTGGTAAGAATGTATAGTAGAATGACAGCAAGAGAAATCTGTCTATAAATTGACAAAAGGAAAATGGAGTCAATTAGATTTTGTATCAACTATTTTATGGGTGATGCTGCAAAGGAAGAAAGGATACTTTTATGTCTTATGGAACACTGCAAAAGAAAGTGATAGGCATAAATTATCTGGTCTCATTGGAATAAATATTTTCAGAAGACCTCAGAATTTGACTAGCTTTGTTACTTAAACAGTTTCTAAGTCAGCTGGCCACAGAACAAGATACATCAGAACTCACTCATCCTAGTCATGATAAGTGTAGAGATTTGGCAGTAAAGGTAGAAAGTTCATAAAAATTGACTGATACAGACTCTTTTATATAGTATGTCTAGAACAATTTTTGATGTTGAATAAAAGAAGATGACAATGATTGGGCATTTCTAAAAAGATTTTGAAAACATATTAACAGAAATAGTGTGTATGTGAAAATATCTGAAAGGTTTATGAGATTACTCTTATTTTAAATTACTTTGTGATTCTCTGATGCTATGAATATTGAAATTAACATATATCATTAGAGTCAGGAAAATCATAAAAAATAAATGCATTCTCTGACTTCTATGTAATGCCTTTTTCCCATTTTCTCTATATTGACACAAAAATTTGCATCTATCCCTGAAAAATATTCAGTTTTATTATCTGTACATTTTTTCTGTTTACACTGTGATGTGAAATATACATTTCTGTGTCCTAGGTTTTCATATTTTATACTATACTTGTGTAATTTTTGCATTATTCTTGAAAAGATTTTCCAAAATGTTGTGGAAAAAGATTGGAATGATTTTGAACAAAAAATAAAGAACATAATATGGATAAGACCATACCTTTTTCACCAAGTACTTCAACTGATTCCTCTACAATTGGGAGAGCTTCAGGGTACAGCCACAGCCAATAGAGAAGAGGATATTGGGAGATTGGTTTACAGAAGCCTCATGTTTAAAATGCTGTCTTAGCACTCACTCTTATACTGTGTCTGAGCTTAGAAATAAAGTTATTAGAAATAGAACCAAGTGAGCAATTGAGGCCATGATAAGGATTAAGAACTGAAGCCCTTGCTAATGTTGGAAATCTTGGAGTTGCTTATTTTATTGAAAATGTGAGCCGTTAAAAAACTGGCCTTCAACAGGGATATAGTTTGGAAGCTTTTCATCCCTTCATGAGCTAGGGATAAAAAGTGTATGCAGTGCTGAATTTATTCAAGCTTTCTGCAACGTGAAGAAAAAGGAGTTACTGAGCGGAGAGAGATATGACAATCAATGGCAATGAAATTTTCCCACAGGAACTGGATATTGCTTATGCTTTGTGATCACTTTTCCAACCAAATGAGAAATAAAAGCTTACCCTAGGGAGTGGGTGTGGCTCAAGCAGCTGGGCAACTGCCTCCCACATGGGAGGTCTAGGTTTGGTTCCAGTGCCTCCGAAAGAAGATGAGCAGATGCCACAACCACTGCAGATGTCACAACCGCTGCAACCTGCACACACCACAAACAGTAGATGCTGCAACCAGCAGACTCCACAACCAGCATACTGCTGCAGCCAGTGGAGATCTGATGGGGCTCAGGTGGTTGGATACTTTCTTCCCACCTGGGAGGTCCCAGGTTTGGTTCCTGGGACCTCCCAGAGAAGAGGAACAGACACAGTGAGCAGACAGATGAGGGAGTCATCGGGGGTGGGGGGGGGGATAAATAAAAAAAATATATAAATCTTTTAAAAAAAGCTTACCCTCACCAGATGAAAAGAGTTTTATCCAGTTCTGGTTCCCAAAAGATTAGCTAACATCTTGGTGGCTAAATAATATATTAACCTTTTAATATCTAAGAATTGAATAACAGGAAACCAGACTTTGTACTTTAAAACTCATACCTAGAAAATATTCAGCCTCAAGAAACTTACCATCATTTAACTTAAGCCTTCAACCTGAAACTGGTACAAAGAACCCAACAGGCTCATTATGGCTCAGGACATTTTATTCAGTATAGAAGCAAGTGGGATTAATACCATAAACCTTATGTTATCAAAAAGTATTAACTCTAGTAAAAGTCTGAAATGTGTTTATATTCATCAAATTTCATTTTCTGTAGTACCATAAACAAGGACTTCATAATGTAGTTTTTAAAACTTAATATTTTCATACCTTGCTCATCCAAACAGCTGTTTCCTGGAGAAAGACAACTTTGGCCAATATTATATTCAGGCAACACTCTTAAAAATCAGTAATTACATTTCTGGATCTTTGCATGATGAAATATGCCTTTAATTTTCACATCTTTGATTTATATATAATTTATATTATATGTAGAGTTATAGTTCAAGAATTCTCCTCTAGACATTTGAATATGTAGAACCATTGGTTTCTAGTCCCCAAATCTACTACTCTACTGATTTCTCCTTCCTTAAACTTTCTCTCTAAAATTTGATATTTTATTCAACATTTTTCAGATGTTTTACAATGGTATTTCTGAGTGTCTATTTTTAATTAATGTACCTGGTATGAGGTAAGCTATATTAGTCAAAAGACTTAATTTTTTTCTTCCCTAAGAACATTTTATTAAGATTTTATTTTCTAATTTTAATTGCAAATTTCATTTCTTTCCTTCTATGCCTTCAACATCTATGCCTTTAACATCACATTCCTATTGCTAAACAAACATATTTTTTTTATTTCCAAGACCACTGAAAGCATATTCAGACCTTTTCATTCTAAGCCTATAATAAATGTGTGGAGTCAAGATAACTAGTTAGGTAACTAGATAGAATATTGACAAAATTGATATAATTATAATTGATATAATTTCATTTTTAATCTCAAAATTAGGGCAATCATTTATTTCTGCTGTATTTTCAAAATTACGCATTTTAATTATATAGAATGACAAATGTATTTCAATTCTTTTCAATAATACCGCAAATGATCTTTTTAAATATATTTTATTAGAGAATTTTTAATCTTAACAAAACAATCATTCATAATGTGCAGGATTTCCACACAACACCCCTCCACCAACACCCTACATTGTTGTGGAACATTTGTTACAGACTATGAGAGAACATGATCAGACTGTTACCACTAATTATGGTTTATAGCATACATTTAGTATATTTTTTCATACCCTCCCATTAATAATTAACACAGTACCTTCTTTGACACTGATGCAAGAGTATTACAATACTGCTGCTATAGTCTGTAAGTTACTTTAATTCTATTTTCCCATGCATCTCATATTCTTACCACCTTGTAATAGAGATATATATTTGTTCTTGTTCCAAATTATCTTTTTAATGCTTTAAATTGCATTTATACTAATATACATATAACATTTCACAGTAACTCTCTTTAATCGGAGATGTATTTTTCTCTTAATGAAAGGAGGATAAAAAATCATTATATCTCTTTGAGATTTTAGCTAAAGGTTTTATAATGTTCCTCTGTTGTTTTAACTGTCTCAGAATATTTTGAGCCATTTATAATGTTTTTATGTTGCTATTCATTCAAAATATGGCTTTCTGATATTGCTTTGTAGTCCTGATCAGTCTGTTCAAAGCTGTATATAAGTCAACTAAAAGTTGCCTCTTCTTTCTGAACCTTGAAGGTGTGGCGCTGGCATCAATATATAGGAGTCCTCTGTGTTGTGTGTGTTTGTGTGTGTGTATATAGTTGGGTGGTTTACCAGAGAGTAAATATATAATTGACATAGGATCTGCCAAACTACTACTAGGTATTCACACAAAAATATTGATACAGGGACTCAAACACATTTTAACAAGGATATTCATATTGGAATTATTCATACTTGGCAAAATATGGAAGCAATCTAATTGTCCATCAAACAATAAATGGATAAACAAAATATGGTATATACGTGCAATGGAATATCATTCAGCTGTTAAAAGGAATGAAGTTCTGATACATGCAATAGCATAGATGGATCTTAAAGGCCTCATGTTGAGTGAAATAAACCAGAAACCAAGGAACAAATAGTATATGATTTCACTGATATAAATTATTAGAATAAGCAAATTCATAGAATCAGAAACTAGAATACAGGTTAGCAGGGTACAGGTTAGGGTAGGGAATTGGTTGCTAATTACTAGTTAATAGAGGTGCAAAGTTACTGTTTGGAGTGAGGAAAAATTGGTAATGGGTGGTGATGATGGTAGCACTACTTTATGAATGCAGTAAATACTACTGAAAGATATATTTATGTCAGCCACAGGGGTGTTGATGCAAAATACCAGAAATCTGTTGGATTTTATAAAGGGTATTTATTTGTGATAAACACAGTTACAAGTCCCTAAAGAGTACAACTCAAGGTTACTTCCTCACCCAAAGTCTGTTCCACGTGTTGATGCAAGATGTCAGGTGGTATCTGCAAGGGTTCAGCCTTCCTCTTTCCTCTTAAGGCTCCATGGGCCCAGCTTCATCTGATCTCTGCTGCAAAGCCTGGAGGGCTCATTTCTTTCCAGCTCAGCTGCTCTGGTCTCTTCACAAGGTCAGCTGTGAACTATCAGGCAAATGGCTCATCTCTCTTCTTTGGGCCACAGGATCCTCTTCAGCGTATCTCTTTCCTCTATCATTTTGCTATAAGCTGCAAGGAGAAGCCAGGCTGCATTTTCCAAATTTAGTTTGGAAATCTCCTTGGCTAAATCTCCAAGTTCATAAATTTCAAATTCTGTCTGCCATATAACATTAGGAATCAACTTTGCTAAGTTCTCTGCAACTTTAAAGCACGGATCACCTTTCCTCAACTTTCCAATAATATTTTCATTATTTCCTTCTGAGGCCTTATCAGAAATAACTTTAGGCTCCATATTCCAATCAAATCTCTTCAAAGCAATCTGGGCTGTTTCCATCAAGAATCTCACAATTCCTCCAAAAAAAACACCTTTTACCCATATATAAAACTGTTCCAACATTTTTGGTAATTGTAAAATCACCAGCCAACTCTTGGTACTAAATTTTGTATTAGCCAAAGAGGTGCTGATGCAAAATACCTGAAATCTTTTGGCTTTTTTAAAAGGGTATTTATTTGGGGGTAAAATCTTAGTTACAAGTCCCTGAAGAGTACAACTCAAGGTTACTTCCTCACCCAAAGTCAGTTGCCACATGTTGAAGCAAGATAGTGTGTGATATCTGCAGGGGTTTAGCCTTCCTCTTTCCTCTTAAGGCTCCATAGGCCCAGCTTCTTCTGATCTCAGCTGTAGATTGGAGTGCTTGTTTCTTTCCAGCTCAGCTACTCTGGTGTCATCACAAGGTCAGCTGTAAACTGTCAGGTAAATGGCTCAGCTCTATTTCCAGGGCTGCAGGATCATCCTCTTCCATATCTATGGAGCTCTCTGTCTTTTCTCAGGTATCTACTTCTGTGTGTCTCCTTGATTAAGTGTCCATTTATATAGCCCACAGTGGGGGCAGTGACTCAACTGAGTCACCCTAATGGCATAGTTGAATAAAAGCCCTAATCTTAATATAATTTAATCAAAAGCATCTCAGCTGAATCTAATGCAATCAAAGGGCTTCACACCCAGAGAAACTGACTATAAATTCTCTTTATGGAATTCATAAATAATCACAAACTGTCACAATTTGAGAGAGTAAAATGGAAAATTATAGGTGATATATATGTTACCAAAAAAAAAAAAGAAAGAATAAATATTTAACTGCTCAAAGCATGAACTCTAAGATAAGCTATGGGCTATAGATAACAGTATAATTATAATAATATTGCTTCCATCAATTGTAACAAAGTTACCATACTTATGTAAAATGTTAATAATAGAGAATATTGTGTTTCGGGAGTTATATGAGAATGCTTTAATTTCTTCATGAGTTTTCTGTAAACCTTCAAATGCTTAATAAAAAATATATTGAAAACAACTGCTGAAATTAGTTGTTGATAAAATTTGAATTTCAAGTGACAATTATATTTTTAGAAAAACTTCTGTCCCCCTTATGATTTTGATAGCTTCCTTATTGTTTAACTATTGTTAAAGACATGTCTGATAGGATTGTTGATTATATTAATAGTTGAAACTTGTTTTGGTATTGTTAAATGGAATATGTTATAGTTCTTAGATATGCTTCACTCTGTGAATCAATATTTAATACATGAAAATTACAACAGAATGAATAAAGTTATGAGAATTCATCTACATTACTGTAAACCAGGATTAAGGAAATTATCAAAAGAAAATATCACTTCTCTACTCCCAATAATTTTAGTTTACTCTGAGGCAGTAACAAAATTTTTTTAAAATATATTATTTCATTAAACTGTAAGGGCCTTATTACATTTAATAAATTATATAAGTAGTTATACATATTTCAGTTATAATTTGTATCATGGTAATTTTCAATAGACACAAACTACAGAATTATAAGTTTTTCAGAGTTTTAGAGTATAAACTGTCCCTGAAACTAAAAACTATAACAGATGATTTATTTAAATTATAGTAAATTATGTTATACAATATTTCAAGGAAACTCAGTAGGATAATTTTGTATGTATTTTGGGTACCATTACCCACTTCTGAGTGCTATAACTCCATGAAAAAAATGCTATGCCTTTCCTAGATACCCAGTCATCATTTTCCCTCAAACTCCTCTCTAGATGGCAAATCTGCCCAGTACTTCTATGCATTTAGACTCTCTCTGGATTATGCTTACCACATCAGGGAATTTTTAAAACTTCAGTGAAGCTGAAATCTTCAAAGCTTTGCTTTTTTGCTCTACATATGCATACAGAGACTGAGAAGATAGAGGGATGATGAAAGTAGATAAAAATCTGGTCTAAAGGTTTGCAGCACGGGTGAAACCAAAAATGTCCCATGATAAGTCCAGGGGGATTTCTGCTTTCATAAATTTGATTTCTTATCTCTACTACATAAAACTCTGTGCTGACTCTCACAGGTGTGTTGATGTCCTAAAGGGAAATGTGGAGATTTCAATTTTCGTCTTTATTTCTAAGACACTCCTAGAAGTTCCTAAGCCTGTCCCACATTCTGATTATATACAGATTGGTAGCTATCAATAAGAGTTTTCAAATAATAAAAAATGAGCTACTTAGAAATGCTTAATGGGGTACTAACTAACAATCTAAGGAGTATCTAACTTTATTGTCATATCCATGTGCAAGGGTTTCTTTAAAACACTTTTGTTAAGAGTCCCCATCAGTGTAATAAACTCTCTTAATTGCTCTCTTTTTAAAAATACATTCTGAAATGCATTCCAGTTTTTTAATATAGTAGCTCCTGATCAATGTTTGTTTATTTTTGTTTTTGTTGCTACTTTTAAGCAGTATATAATATTCCTTAATGTCATGTTGATCAATATCCTTAGAAAATATAATTTTATTAGGGTCTGCATGGTTTTATGGATATATTATACCTAAATTATATTTATAATAGGACATAAAATTGAAAATATATTGACTCACCCATGACATGAATCTTTTTAAATACATCTTTACCAATTAGGAATTAAAGGAAAACTTGCCTCTCTGAAGGCTGAAATCACCATTTCTCCAGGGTTTCTGAGAGATATGACATATACATTTACTTTACAAAGAGTAGCCATGTGCATAAAGAATATCAAAGCAAAATTGTTTCTGTGTTTAAGGATAAATATGAATTTTATCTGCATAATGACTTCTTGAATTATATTCAGTGATGAAAGAAGCAGGATCTCTAGTTTTGTAAACGTGCTATAAACTGTGCAAAGGAAATTCATTTTACAGGAGATATATGAATTTCCTTATTTCTCAGTTATAGTTGTATGTGTTAATTCGTGCATGTCTTTACAATGGCTAATAAAAGATACACTGATATAGCTGTGATATGTCTAAAGATCACTACTATATTTAATTATTACTGCCCCATATTATAAATAGATACTCATAGTATGTCTGAATGTTTCTGATTCAGGCTTTATTATTGGTGATTAGTTTTAAAATGGTACCATATGATATGTATGTACTTTGAAGAAAGAATTTAAAATATTGAAAATATAATAGTACATTAATCACTAAGAAATTTGGGTAGTGCAAGCACTGAGAATAAAATATAACTTGAACTAGCTTGTAAAGGACACCTAAATAATTCAGAAGCAACAATGAGTTTCCATAGCAATCAGTCTCCATAAGCAAAACTTGTCCTGTAAACATAAATGGAAATATAAAGATAATCAGTGAAGCTTTTACCATGAAAAATTTCATATATTCATTTGCTGGATGTCATGAAATAGATATGCTCTATGTAGATTTTAAATTTATTATTGTATTTCATGTGTTCAAGAACTCTTGCATTACAGAAAACCCACTTATTTGCTTATTTTTTCAGATTTTAAAATATTAAGTTAAATGATTTCTAAATATCTCTGAAATAATGAGGAGCAGGGTAAGACAGGTCCTAATGCCCAAAGTTACACCATTTAACCATCATGTGCACTCTGATGCAGAAGCTGTATAGTAAGTTTGACCTACGGAAACTAAAATTTTGTACAAATGAAGGAGAAAGATGCAATCTGCAGAAGGGAAGATTGAAGCTTCTAAGCATTAATAACAATGTGTGTGTTTTTTTAAAGATGCTTAGATTACATAAATGTTACACAAAAATTACAGGGATTTCCATGTTCCCCACCTCCCACACCTCCCATAGCATCCCACATAAACATCTTTCATTAATGTGGCACAACACCTGCAATGGATATATACATCCTGGGGCTTTGTCACTAAGTATGGACCATAGATCACATTGTAGACCACACTGTCTCCCACACAGTTCTGCACGGCATCAAGAATTTTGTTTGTGTCCAATAACCAACCCTTACGTCAATAGTGTGGACTTAATCACTGAGTAATTTTTTTATATTTAATAAAATTCTCAGCTAAAACACTTTCTCTACTTCATAAGAAATCAGGATGATAGAAGAAACATGCATAATTTAAAGATTATTAAAGAAAATCAATTTGCATATAGTATTTTTCAAAAACATTAGAAATCCATATTAATCTAATCAAAGTAAATAAATATTATTATTACTGTTATCCATGCAAAATTCTTCTCAAATTGTATAGTATGTTTGTAAATAGAGGTGAATTATACATTAATAAAGTTAATAAAAATACAAGTTCTAAAATTTTATATTATCACTTCTATTCTAAGTTTTCAACACACAAATATAAATAGCTCTGAAGTGAGATGCTTCAAGATAATTAGTTTAAGAATGGAATAAAGACTGAAACAGTTTTCCTATATGATTTCAAATGCTTCAAGTCAAGCACAAGTAAAATAACTGTGGTCACAATAGTTATTTTCAATGAGGATATTTCAGTAAAATCTAGAAATACATGTATACAAGATATCTGTACAGAATTTGATTCCATCATCAAATATTGAAATTTATTCCTATGTAATGAAGTGTGTTTTGAGAAAAAGAAATGCCATGTCGTATATTATTCTTAGATACCAGGTGCAGATCAGAAGGTAAATTAGAGACAGAAAGGGAACTCTTGTTACACATTGTAACAGAAAAAAATAGAATTGATTTGGCACAATCAAAGCAAATATATTATGGACATGATACAAAGGAGAAAAGAAAGGGCTCACACACCTCTCATATAGAACAACTTGCATGAAAGAGCAGTGAGACATAATCATTTTGGTCTCGTTTGGATTCAATTTGTTTTCAGAAGAACCTCATACCATTCATTAATTTTCTTACAGAAACAGTATCTAAGACATCTGGTTAAAAAAATGTGAAATATTACTAATTATCCTAGACACCTTGTAAAGGAATAGAAACAGCAATAGCTGGAGAGTGTTCAAACAAATGGACTGATGTAGAATGTCTCTTCTGGGGTATATCTGTGTGATTATTTGTTAAAGAAGAGAATAAGAAAATAATCTCCAAATGTGACCCAATATTTACACAATTTATTGTACTAAAATTATGTAATATGACTCAAAAACTGAAAAGACTTGATTTTATTTTAAAACAATTAAGTTAGAGTCTGTGATCCTATTAATGTTGAAATTATATCAGTACAGTTAGAAAAGAAAATGAAGTGGGAAATGTGTTCATTCTTTGATTTCAAAATACTGTCTTTGTGCATTTCTTTTATGCTGTGTATTAACACCAATAATGGCATTGTATTTGATAATAATGTGGACTGATTCCATTTCACTTTTACCACATTCTAAATATTATATTTTGACAACATATTAGACCATTTTAGAAACATAGACAACTCCCCATCTTCACAGAATTCCTCTTCATCTCTCTGCAACACCAAGTCTTGTGAATTCTACTGTTCTTGTTGATTTATCTGGGAGCCTTGACTGGGAATTTTCTCATTGTTACTATCATTGTAACTAACCCTACATCTCCAATGTACTTGTTTCTGGCAATTTATCCCTCATTGATGCTTGCTGCATTTCAGTTACTGTTCCCAAATTGATTGTAAATCCTTTGACAGGCAGTAAATTGATTTCTCTCCCCGCATATGTTGCTCTGATTTTCTTCTTTATCTTGTTTAGATCCACAGAGTTGGCCTTCCTTGTGGTGATGTCCAATGCTCACTATGTTGCCATTTGCCACCCTCTTCACTATGGCCTCACCATCACCCCACATCTGTACACACAGGAAGCTGGTGGCTCATGGGCAAGTGGGTTGTTCTATTCTGCTATCCACACAGGTATCATGATCAGGCTCCCATTCACAAAGTCAAATATGATCTATCAATATTTCTGTGATGTACTTCAAATTTTGAGGATCTCTTCAGATGTTCAGTTTTCTGAGTTTATATTCGTAGCTATAAGCACCTGTATTGTCTTAGTATGTTCTGCCTTTTAAAGTCATATGTTGATATATTTTCAGTGGTGCTTCAGATGCATTCTGTGACAGCCAATAACAAAATCCTATCTACCTAGACTCCACTGTTGGCAATTTTCAGATTGTTTGCAATTTCTTCATTTATTGCTGTCTTTAGTCCCACTAAAAAATAAGCCATCTGTTAGTAATCTTCTCATGGCCATGTTCTACAACATGGTGGCCCCAGTCATAAACTTCATCATCTATAGTCTATGAAACAGAGAGAATAACACTGCTCTGCAAAGAATGTTCCACAGACATATTCATTTAATTGGTAGGGGTTTCTTGATTTTAAAATTCTGAAAAAAAATTGAAAAAAAATTAATATATAGTTGATAGATGATGTTAAATTTGAATCTATCTCTATAAAATATGGCTAGTTTTTTTGCTGGTTTATATATTTTTGTTTTATGCATAAGTGATAATGAGTTACACACATATCCTAATATTGCAACTCCTTGCCTTTGTGTAATTCTTCTGGACCATGTTTTCCACCTTTTTTGAATATTTTGGGTAATGTTCAGGATGACTGTGAGCCAAAAGCAAGCAATGATGTCATGTGGAGAAAAACATCAATGAGTACTTTAATGGCTGCCTGTACATTTTAGAGAACATCAAGGTACAAGATTCTGCCACTCTGGAAGAGATTATTCAGTGTTTTGAATTAGAGAATTCAAGTCAAATTTTATCTTAGCATTTACCTTTATACAAACATCTTCACCAAGCAGTAAAGTGATTAGATTTGAGACACAGCTGCAATATTACAGACACACCCTAAGGATATAGCACTGAGATTCATGCTAAAGTTACTTCCCTCATTGAAAAGTAGAGAAAAAAAACCTGGCCCTAAACACGGAATGTCATTTAGGACCTTATTCTCTCTTTTATCTGTCTGAAAAGGTGCATGCCATGTTCATTCAAGCTCTATGCCTGATGAAGACTAGTTACAGAGTGGAATGAGATGTAGCCCCCAAAAATGGAGTTGAATCCTGCATGCATAATACTAAATATTGATGTATTATATGAAACAGTTTCCTCTCCAAAACATTAAAAAAAAACCTTATTCTCTCAATATGGAACAAGTTTTATTTTCCTGACTCTCATATCTGAGCCAGCATTCTGATGGTTAACATAATTTGCCACTTTATATTTTACAGTTGAATCCCATGAAGAATCCATATCTTGAAAATTTTCAGTGTTAAGGACTTAATGCTCATATAACATCAGGTGTCATCCTGCAACTGGTAAACAGAAATGCTGCGCTCATCATGCTCAATTTCTATTATTCAAAATAAAAAATATATAATGTATAAATATCATAAGCCTATCATCAAAAATAATACTGATAAAATTCTGAAATGAATCCCTATTCCTCCAATACTGAGGTAAATCCATTTATTTTCAATAATAATTAAAGAATCCATCATGTTTCTTTCAATATAATTTGTTTTTACCTGTGTCTCTGATACAACTATTTCTTTGGAAAAACAACACTGTCCAATTTTGTATTCATTAACAAACATATAAATTTCTATCAATTATATTACATATTAAGTTATTTATATTTACAGATAAAATTCTGTATCTTTACATGTGGGATTACGCCTTTATTTTGTACCACCTCCTGACTTGTATTTCAATTTAGATTTAGATTTATATGTGGAAATACTGTCCAAGTTATTATCATGAATATATTTGATTATATAGATCCATTCATTTCTAATTCCCAGTATCATGATAAAAGTTCTAATACTGTTCTATGTCCATTTGGTTTTCTCCATATAATTTTATATTTTACTTTATGGATTTCTGAAGTTCTATTCTGATTTACCTAAGCAGCGTTTCTTTTTTTGACTAGTGTTCCCTTCATGAGTTAGACAAGTTCAGCCAGGAAACTTAGGGATTTCTAACCAGCATAAATTTACCTAGATTTCTTTCTGTAAATTTTAAATCACCAACTTCATTGTTATCTCTATATTAGGACAATCATTTATTAATTACATATTTCTACATATTTGTATTTTAATTATATATAAAGTGAAATGATCTTTAAATCTCAAGCAATCCTAAACAATCTTCTCAATCCTTAAAATTATGCATATATATGTATATAATTTTCCTTAGTTCTCTGGCATTTCTAAGTCTGTCATTTATTTTCTGATCACAAAATACAGATGAACAAACCATACTTTCTTCTTAGAATATATTAATTTCAGGGTTTAAAATGTCCCACTGTCTCCTTAATTGTCCCAGTGCATCTGGTGTCATTAAAAAATATTTGTTTATGTATTTCTTATTCAATATCTGCATTTTTTCCAATGGTTTGTAGTCTTAAGATGAATAAGCCAATTGATAGTTGCTTAGGATGTCTCTTACTTGGAGCTAAAATGTTGGTAGATTTTTTTAAAATGAGAAGATGGTATGTAGCTAAACACAATTTGTATTGGCCTCAAGGACTTATAACAGGACCCTTTTCTCAGGCATTAATCCACAAAAGCTGTCCATGGTTTCCTTTAACAATATTCTCAGTTTCTATTTCAATAAGAAAATACTCTCAGGCATTTTTAGGCCTGCACAGGCAGCATCCTCAAGGCCAAGTACTGCTGGTGTTAAGGTGAGAAGGCCAAGCAAAATCTAAATCAGCATATCAGATCTCAGCTTCACATGATTATTCCTTTTGCCAAAGGTCCATATTTTTTAATTTTAAGATGTCCGAAACTGTCAGTTCTGCTTTTTGCTTCCATATATACCTCATGCTTATTTTCATGTTCAATAGACACTATTTTCACATTTTGTCTTTCAAATTGTACAAATATCAATTCATTAGTACCTTTTTCACTGATGATCATAAAATGTGTAATTCATGACTATTTTTTATGGCGTCTTCATCAGGATAAGGCATAAGTGTAATTATCATGAATAAAAGACTGATGAAGACTTTAAAGAGAGATATGGCATTAACATGTTTATTTATCTTGAATAGATTGACAAATGGATGGAACATGGTTGTATCTCAGTCACTTGATGTACACAGGAGCATAGGTCCTACTGCTCTTATGTCAAGAGCATTGAAGCTTGTCCTCAAATCTTTATTTTCCAACTATTATCTATATTTACATGTTACAGTCATGCCTGCAGGTTTATTTGTTTTTGGTGTCCAAGTTTAAAGCCATCACTGTCACCCACCCTGCTAGAAACCAGAAAATAAATGGATTGGTAAAACTCACCTTGTGAGTTGTGCTCTGATCTTTTATTCCCTTCTTGTCTCATGAAGTCTTCAGTTCCAATATTTCACCAGCAGCTACTTCTGCATTAGTGATCAGTTAACAAGGTTCAGCCTTTTTCCAGAATTATGGAGACAACACAAGTATTTTCCCATGGAGGAAAAGTAAACTAAACAATAATTCTTGGAAATGGAATAAATGGAGTGAGGCAATTTTCAAGGATTAAATAGAACATTTACAACTTATATTTTCTGTTGTTTATAGGTAATCAACTTTCTGACTGTAAATGTTGCATTAACTTATGAATCCTTTGTCTCATTAGAAAGCAAGAAAAAAATTGTCTCTTGCATGCCCTTTGTGTTGGCTATACAAATTTTTAATTTTAAAAGAGTATTTTTCAGGTAGATTGAATAATTATTAAGATTTTAGTGTCCCTCCCTCTAAGAGGAGAATATTCTATTACCCCACTGATATATAACTTGACTATGTAGCAGGTGTTTTCAGTGTAAATGAAAAGGAAGAATGTGGATTATGCTGTAGGCTTGAAAATATATTTGAAATTATTATAATATTAGTTTTCATCTTTTATCATTTGGTCCTCTTTAGTTAGATTTTGTGTAGGTTTGGGATTGGAATACTATTCCCACTGCAGTATCATGCTGTGTCTATCATCTGTTGAGTATTTATATATCTTCCCTCCATTTTTTACATTTTTAACTTGTGTTTTATTTTGCTCCATGCCACAATGTTTACTGACTATTATTTTATACCAAGACAAAACATTGTTAAGAAAATCCATTAAAATTTTTCTTCCTTATTAGTGTTTATGCTATTTTGATTTCATCAGTACTTTAGGGCCAAATGCTCTATTTTTTATAGAAAATATGCAGAGATTTTTATACAGGTATCATTTAAAAATTAATATAATAGACATTTTATAATATTGCATCTTCCATGACATAAATTGTCTGTTTCTCCAATTATTTATTTACTTCATAACTCTCAATGAAACTTTCATCATTAGCTGGAGGACTTTAACAGCTTTCTCCTTGAAGGGATACTGCTTAATTGATGGCTTACCAGGAGGTTTCTTATTCTACATGGGAGAGGTTTAGAAAATGACCTCTTAGACTTTGATTCCCCTTTCACTCCCCTAATTATGCCTAATTGAGAATATAGAGGTCTAGAATGGCAGGTCAGGACCTCATAAGTGTCTCCCATGTTAATTAAGAAATTAATCTTACCTGACACATCAATGGTCACTTGAGGATCCTCCTGGTTGATGGTTTGCAATGTTGACCAGGGAGCAAAGCCTGGCTTTGACCCCTTCTGTCCTTCCCTGGGACAAGGCCTTGGAGTCCTGACAGCAAGACAACTTGTGGCCAGGGACCTGAATCTGTACTTGAAGCAGGATCCTGCTGCAGTGGAGCCTGGGTTCAGGAGGCCCTGAGGTGACAAGATGCCTTCAGTGGTGGCAGCTAAAAGATGAGCCTGTCCCTGTGCTCTGGGCCTGCCATTCCTCACATTTCTCCTCAGTGATGTGGTCTTGATTATTGAAAACTGCAGAAGCTGTTTCTACAAAGGAGTTCAAGGAAGTTTGGGGACCCAGGGAAAGTTTTTGAAGCTTCCTATGGATATCAGAGACAGAATGCTAATAAAGTGAGTTCCTAGAGCATCTGTTCTTCTCTAGAATCAAGATCTACCAGAGGGTATTTTTTCATTGCCTCTACCAGCTTTCCTTGAAGTAAGACTGGTTTTTGTCCTGCATCTGAGCAATTTCCTTGAGCTTATTTTAATTAACTGGTTTGGTAGTGCACTTCCTAAACCCTTTGAGTAGAGATGTGACCACATGGTCTCTGACCCTCAGATCTGCTTGTCCCCTCCTTCTCTCTTACACAGGAGGTTTACTTGCATTCAGGGTCCCATTCAGAGGCCACTCTTGGCTCTCCTCTAATTTTTACTGTATCTGTGGTGTCACAGGCAATATTAACCTCTTCTTTTTTAGACCATCAGTAGGTTGTTTGTCCCAATTCCAGAGAAGGCACCCCGATGGGAAGTCTGATGGAATGCTAGAAAACCACCCATTATTCTAGGGGAGGATAAATGTGTTGGTCAGTCTTAGTGGCATCTCACTCCTAGACCTGACTGAATGGAAATTTCCCAGTGTCCTGGGGATTGGAAGCCCTGCTTACAATTCTAGTGGTCTAGGGATCAGGTGTACCTTGTCTCTGGGTGTTTCTAGAGCCTTACAGGTCTCAGAAGACATCTGGGTCCTGTTGTCAGACTGAATCGACCAAGCTGGACTTCCTCCCTAGGAAAGGGACTGGCCAGGGACCCTTCATTTGGCCTACTTAGGAAGTGATTGTGAAACAGATCTCATTTTATGGCCATTGCCAGAGACAGAGTTTTGCAGTTAAATCAGACATTAAGAAACACATTAAGATGCTATAAATTGATTGCTCTGTGGCATGCAGACGGCCTTGGGGGCCCCAGAGATAATGGATTAACAGGAATCTCAGGGCCTCCAAGGAACTGTGGAAGGAACAACCACTGAGCAATACCAAGGGTGGGAATATGGTGGCATTGCTATTAATACAGAAGAAGGCACAGACAGGCTCTAATTAAAACCCTAGACTCACCAGTCTTGGTCAGGTGTCAGGAGCATTACTTGCCTCTTTGTCTCCTTGGTTACTCCCCAAATACGTTAGCAAAACACTCTGGGTTCTGGGTTTCTAGGTTCTTGGCTTCACTGCAAGGAAAGAATTCAGAAATATGCCAGTTTAATGAAGCCAGTAAAAACAATATATTGAGAAATAAGAGAAAAATGTATGCATTCAAGACATAGGTATGGAAGGGCTATAGGGTAAGACATGCAATGTGGGCCCTGGGATAGGTATTTTTTAAGGCCTTTCCTTCTATCCCCTCCCCTTATGAAGGAGGGATTTCAGCTATTTGCTGTCCTGATTGGTTATCTTTCTACCTTCACCTGTTAGTTTTCAGGGAAACAGTAGAATGGCTTTTCTGTTTGGGGTTATCTGGGACTTCTTTTGAGCCTGGGAGTTTCAAATGGGACCTTGTGACCAAGGTTTTGGTGAACTCTTTGGCTGTAATGGTTGTAACTTTGTTCTCAAGCATCTGCCTTCCCTCAGTGTGTTTCTGGGTGGGGTCTCATGGCTATATTCCAACCAATGGGGTCCCAGCTGTTATGGTTTTATTCTCACCAGCCACCTTCCTTTGTTACCTATATTAACATGCCTCTCCTCTATCAGTTGGTCCATCTTATAATCTTTTGTGAAAGTCTCTTCTTTCAAACTGAAATTGATGTTTATGTGATTCACCAATGTTAGGTTTATATTAGTTTACTCATTTTAAATTTTGAATAATGTTATATTTTGTAAACATTTCCAACTTTGTTTATCAATTTTCCTTGGATGGGCATCTGTGCCTATCCATAGTTTAGCTACCAAGAAAAAAGCTGATGGAAATTCTTTTACAAGTTCCATTGGACAAAATTTTCAGTCTTATTTGTTAAATAATGAGGATAAATCACAGGGTCAAAAGATAGGTTTGTTTTAGTTTTGTAAGAAAGTACTCATCATTTGTAAAATGGGTGTAATGGAAGAGTACCAAGAAAAATCATGAGAAGTTAGTTTGAGCATAATCATCACCATACTTAATTGTCAGATGTGTTCATTTCTCTATTTTCCAGGTGTGTAATAAAATATAAATTTGGTTTCAATTACCATTTCCTTTTAGAATATATCAAGAAGGACTACATACTAAGCCATTAAAGAAGTTTCAGTGAATTATAAGGATTTTATTTAGCAGAATGTATTTTCAGACCACAATGGCATTAAAGTAGATATTAACAACAACTGTTTAGCAAAATCAAAACATATGGTTTAACTATCTGTGAATCAAAATAAAATAAAACTATTTTTTAATTTGAAATTAAATGAGAGTGAAATTGATGGAATAGAAATTTTAAAAGTACATACAGCAAATTTTAAAATTGTAAATGTTTATACTAGAAAGGAAGAATATGTAAAAACAAATGACTTACAGTTCCAACTCAGGTAACCAGGTAAAGAAGAGCAAAATTATACTAAAGTATGTAACAGGGAAAACTAATAAAGAAAGAAGTTGAAATCAATGAAATACAAATTAGAAAAGCAAAAGGAAAAAGTGACAAAAACAAAAGGTTTTCTTTCAGTACATCAAACAAATTTATTAATTCTACATAGTTAATAAATAATAAAAGAGAATGAATAAAGTACCAGTATCAGGAATTAACTGTTTTAACTGATCAACAAACTGCTAGTCAAACTTTGTTGTTTGACAGATATTCTCTTCAAAAATTATATACTGAGCAGGCAAACAAGATCACAAATTAAGAAGCTCCAGCCTACCATTCTCAAAACTGACAGCACCTACTTCTGCAGAGCTATGGAATACAAAATGGGGATGCAGTAATTGAGTGAGCACTGAGTCATGCAATTAGCACTTAAAAATGGTAGAGGAAGCTGGTGGTGACTTTTCTGGTCTCCCTCACCCTCTCTTTGGCATGCTATGGAACTGGCCTGTGTTCTCATTGTGGGTGCCTGACCATGTTCCAAAGAGAGTTATTCAACTATACATATACCTAGGTGCATATATTCTGGTGCCAGTCTAGGGGGTGGCATTTTGAAGTATTGAACCAGGACTCTCATCTCTGTCTCTCCCTCTGAATACTTACCCTGCAGGCAGAAGCAGCTTGCACAGGGCTAAAGCAGTATAAAAGTCAATCAAATTGTAGTTCCACTGGGCAGAAGATTTCCCCTAAAGACATTCATTGTGAGGAGAGGAATCTATTCCATGTAGGTAAGATGGGATGTCTGATTCCTGAAAACAGAGGAATTCCTAAGGACATGAGCACATGTCCAAGAAAAGATACAGACTCAGAAATGACTGAGAAGGCATCATGTTTTCTCCTCAGGCTGGTCCTCTTGATAGGAAGGATAACTCTGAAAGAAACCACTAACCAACCAGTCAAACACAGAGAAAGGTGTTTATTTGCAGTGGTTTGTGTGTTTGGTTTCCTTCTGGCATGAAATTAAATCTGTATCATATTATTTGTTGGATACAAACTTAAAGAACAGACAAATCAAGGACTAAATTCCAGAGGTAACACTTTAAAATATTCAAATGTAGAATGTGAAAAAGAATTATTACAAGGCAAAAAGCAAAACAAGAAATTATAGCATATCCAAAAGATAAATGTAAAATATGAGAGAAAGTCAACAAAAAAGACAAGACATTGCTTATACCAGCCAAGACTTAAAAATGTTCTTAAAAATTCTAAAATAAAATACAGAGAAAGAACTAAAAGATACAAGAAAAATGATGAGTAAGCAAAATGAGAGACAAAATAAAGAAACAGAATTTATATTAAGGAACAAACATAAATTTAAAATTTGAAAGCCACAAAAATTGTAATAATAAATTCCCAGAGTGTTTCAATAGCAGATAGAAATGGTGAATAAAGAATCAGTGAGTCCCAAGACAATTAAAATTTTTCAAAGTTAGGATCAGAAAGAAAAAGGAATGAAAAAGCATGAACAGAAATTAACACAATTGTGGGATAATATCATGCATACCACTATTTCCTTATGGCATTCCCAGAATTAAAAGGAACAGACAGAATATTAAAAGGTAAAATTCCAGAAAAATTCCCAATTTTTACAAAAGACTTTTATATACACATTCAAGGATTCCAATGACTCCTAAGCATGATACTCAAAAAAAAACCCAGGTCCAGACACATTGTGTTAAACTCATGAAAGATAAGGATTTGAGAAGAGTTTTGAAAAGTCCAAAAGAAAATTAATGAACTATGTATAAGGGATCTCCGGTGAAATTAAGTAATTATTTCACATCAAAACCCATGGAAGCAAGAAGGCAGTGGAAGAAAATATTTAAAGTATTGAACGAAAACAATTTTCAACCAAATATTTTATATCTTGCTAGAATGTCTTTCAAAAATAGGAGATTATCAAAAGTGAGGGAGTTCATCATCATGACACCTGTCATAGAAGCAATGCTAACGGGCCTTCTTAAGATTGAAAGGAAAGGACACTTTACAGTGGATTGAAGTGGCATAAAGTAATACATACCTTCAACAAAGGTAACCATTTGGATAATTATAAACATCAGTAGCATTGTATTGTTTTCTTGGTATGTAACTCCACTTTTTACTTCTTACAGGCTCTAAAATTTAAATGCATAAAAATTAATATAACATATGATTTTAAATATGTAATATATAAAGATATATTATGTAATAAGTACAACAAAATGGTGGAGGGGTTAGGAGTTGTGTTTGTGTAGATGGACCATGTATAATTATAGATTGTTAGTGCCTAATTATAATAATATTTTTCATGATTTGTATCAAGGGTGCTTTACTGAGGGACTTCATTAATATTAATAACATGTAAAAACATTTTGTGTTGGGGGAGCATTACATTGGAACACTTTTCTACAAGATTTTTTGTAAACCATGACTGCACTAATAAAAAAAAATATTACAAGGGACAAAGAAGGACTGTATAAATTCAAAAGGGGCCAATTCAAGAAGAAAACTAAGCAATTTTGAATACATATTCTCCCATGATCTGCTTACCAAATTACACAAAGCAAATATTGACAGATTTGAAGGGAGAAATAGATTTTCTACAAGAATAGAAGGGGCCTTCAATACAACAGTTTCAATAATTGATAGAACATATAAACAGAAGTTCAGTATGGAAACTGAATACTTGAATGAGGACATAAACCATCTAGACCTAAGAGACATATATAGAATAACTCACATGCAAAAAGCAGAATACACAATCTTAACTAATATGTATGGATCATTTCCCAGGATAAAGTACACATTAAGTCACAAAATATGTCCCAATAAATTTAAAAATAATTAAAGTATGCACTATTAATATCTTCTCAAGTCACCATGAATTGACACTAGAATCAATAACAGAGTCAACAGGAAAATTCACATGCATGGGAAAATTGAACAACACATTCTTTAAAAATTGCACCACAGTTGATATTAGGAGTTAACTTAAGGTGAATGAATAAAAACACTGCCAAATTTTGTGGTATGCAGCAAAGGCAGTGATGAGAGTGAAATTTATATATTTCAATTCTTACATATAAAAGAAGAAAGATATAAAATCAAAGACATAACTTAATACCTGGAGAAACTAGAAAAAGTAGGGCAAACTAAATCCAAAATAAGGAAATGGAAGGAAACAAAAAAGATTAGAGTGGAGATAAATGAACATATTATTAAAAAACAACAAGAGAAAAAAACTACAAAAACAAAAAGTTGTTTATTTGAATAGATCAGTAAAAACTGACAAAACCTTTGCTAATATGATAAAGGAAAGGGTACACAAGTAAATGAAAATCAGAAATGAAATTGGGGACATTATTATCAATCCCACAGAAATAAATTAAAAGATTATAAAGGATATTATGAACAATTGTTTGCCAACATATTTGGTAACCTAGATAACGTGGACATATTCCTAGAAACACACAAATTAAATAAACTCTGAAGGAATAGATGTCCACAGACAATTAAGAAGTAAACAGATTAATTTAATAATCAAAAACCTCCAAAAAAAGTAAATCCCAGGACCATAAGTTTTAACTGGTGAAATTAAGAAACCTTCCAAGAAGAATTAACACCAATACAACTCAAATAATTCCAACAAATAAAGAGGGAAAAGTTCTTTACTCTTTCTATGTGGCAATCATCACTCTAATACCAAAGCCAGAGAAAGATATCAGAATAAGAGAAAATTAAAGACAATATCCTGTTAAAATAGATTCAAGTATCTCCAATGAAATATTATCAAACTGAATAAAATTGCATATAAGAAGAATTATGCACCATGATCAAGTTGGATTTATGCAACATATGTAAGTACAGATGAACCCAAGAAAACCAGCTAATATAATATACCATATTAACAGAACAAAGAATGAAAAACTCATGATCTTCTCAATTTATGCAGAAAGGGTATTTGGGAAAACCAAACACAATTCCTTTATGAAAACACAGGGAAATATGGAGTAGAAGGAAACTAAATTACAACATGATAAAGTCCATATTTGGAAAACCCACAGCCAATATCATACTCAGTCTTAAAAGACTGAAAGCATTCTCTTTAATATCAGGAAAAAAAGCCAAGCAAGCCCACTGTCACCAGTGTTATTCAACACTGTCTGGGAGTTCTAGTCAGAGCAATTAGGAAAGCAAAAGAAATTAAAGGCATCCAAGTTTGAAAGGGAAATGCAGATAATATCTATATGCAGATGTTATGATCCTAAATATAGAATATAATGAAAAATCCACAACAAAACATCTAGCATTAATAGACTAATTCAGCAAAGTGGCAGGAAACATGACTAAGCACTAGGGGCATGCCTCTAAGACATATGAATATGTTTGAGTGTTCAATGGACATTGTCTTGGTAGGTGGAGACCCACACAATAACTGAAAGAATATTGAATCCATCCTGGGGAGCTCTGCTACATTCTCTAATAGAATGGAAAGAATTCCCTGAGTACAAGGGCAGTAGCTAGTAAAGGAAGACAGACTATAATGCCAGTCCCTTGATATTGATGATTGTACTTATAAACCATTTTATGTTGACTTAGCCTAGTATTATAAATTGCCTAAGAGTTACCTGCTGAAAGCCTCCTTGTTGCTCAAATGTGGCCTCTCTCTAAGCCAAACTCAGCATATTAACACACTACCTTCCACCATGTGGGATATGATTCCAGGGGTGAGCCTCCCTGGCACTGAGGGATTATTACCAAGCACCAACTAGCAGTGCATCCAGAAAAAGACCTTGATTAAAGGGGATTATATACAAATGACTTTTTTTGATAAAGAGATTTCAAAGTAAGTTGGGAGGTCATTCCAGAGGTAATGATTATGCACATCTCAGCAAGATCTCATTGACTGCCACAGTAAATAGTGCCTCAAAGAGTTGGACTCCTGAGGACTGAAGAGACATTCAGGCACTATAAGCAGGGCAGACAAGTTCAGAATTTGACACCCTGTCAGTGGGCCTTATTCTGGAATTTATGCTCCCCAATGTGACAGAGTTAAACTCATTTATAGGTTCCCTATACAAGGTACATCTACTCCTTTTATTTAAAGCTATAATTAGCACATTACTTGTTAAATATATGTCCCAGAGACTTAAATCTTTGGCCCATTTATGTGCCAGCTGAGGCCTGAATCTCAGCAGGGTTGCAACTCCTACTCTTCAGTTCATTCGATTCACCTAGGAAACTAACAAGGAGATGATGATGGTCAAAGCCCATCCCAAGGAATAGAGACTGTTTGCAACTGCAAGCAAGATAGTTCCATCCATCTGCCCCATGGGACCTAGGCTCCCTCTCAATTAGAAACAGAGTGGGCATCACCATCCCCAAATCCTCAAGATTGGGGGACTGAGCAAAAGACTGAAGTAGAATTATTATTATTCTATTATATACTTATTATTTTTCTCACAATGCAAGAACTTTTATCATTGATATAGAGGCAGTGGCAACATAGGTTCTGAGGGAGGGAGAGGGGAGAAGAGGTGGATTATGGGGGCATTTCTGAGACATTGGAATTGCCCTGTGTATTAGTCAGCCAAAGGGGTGCAGATGCAAAATACCAGAAATTGGTTGGTTTTTATAAAGGGTATTTATTTGGGTTAGAAGCTTACAGTTACCAGGCCATAAAGCATAAGTTACTTCCCTCACCAAAATCTATCGCCATGTGTTGGAGCGAGATGGCTGCTGATGTCTGTGAGGGTCCAGGCTTCCTGGGTTCCTCTCTTCCCAGGGCTCCATTTCTCTCCAGGCTTAGCTCCTCTGTTTCCTCCACAAGGTCAGCTGTAGATTATGAGGCTCTCTAGGTTTTGTCTCTCTCCACAAGGCCAGCTGTAGACTATCAGGCAAATGGCTTATCTTTATCCCGGGACTTTCTCTCCTTCCTCGTGACCAAGCTCCTCCATCTCCTCGCCTCCCCAGGCTCCATCATCAAAACTTCAACATAAGAACTCCAAATCAAAAACTGATTTCTCTGTCCTTTGCCATGCCTTTTATATTTGATTCCACCACTCACCAAGGGGTGGGGCTCAATGCCCTACTGACATGGCCCAGTCAATGCCCTAGTCATAACTTAATCATGCCCAGATTAACAGACCAGTTTATGAGCATAATCCAATATCTATTTTTGAAATTCAAAACTATATCAAACTGCCAAACTGCTACACCCTGCATGACATTGTAATGATGGATTTAGGCCATTATAAATTTTGTCATAACCTACAAAACTGTGTGAGATAGAGTGTAAAGTATAATGTAAACTTTTTCCATGGTTATTAGCAATGTTTCAATAGGTGATCATCAATTGTAACAATTGTACCACACTAATGAAGGATGATGTTAATGTGGGAAAGTGTGGGAGGGGGAATGGGTGGGGCATCCCCTATATTTTTATGTAACATTTAAGTAATTTAAAGCTTCTTTAAAATTAAAAAATAAAAATAATTCAGTGCTGTTTGAACACACCAACAACAAAGAATCTGAAGATAAATCAAGAAAACTAATTCCATTGACAATAGCAATAAGGGAATCAAATATATAAGAATATATCTACCCAAGTGTTTAAATGAATTGTGTATGGAAATATTTTAAAAATCCTGAAAGAAATAAAAGTAAACTTAAATAAAGGGGAGGAAATTCTGTGTTCATGGATTAGAAGGCTAAATATTAAGATGTCAATTCTACCCCAATATATTTACAGGTGCTATGTAACCCCGATTAAAATTAACTGCCTTCTTGGTGAAATGGACAAGTCAATCATCAAATTTATAAGGAATTCTAAGGAGACTTGAACAGTCAAAACATCTCGAAAAATAATAATAAATTTGAAGGTCTCATATTTCCTGATTTTAAACCTTATTACAATGGTAGAGTAATTAAAATTGCATGTTACTGGCACAAGTACATACTTAAAGACCAATGGACTAGAATTTATGGTACAAACATGAACTCTTATATCTAGGGCCAATTGATCTTTACTAAGCCCTTTCAGTGAGGAAAGGATAATCTCCTCTACAAATGGTGCTGGTAGAATCGTATATTCATATGCAAAAGAATAGAGATGGACCTCTACCTCATACCATATCCCAAATTCAACTCAAAATGGATCAAAGTCCTAAATATGGGAAATAAAGCTATAAATCTCCTGGAAGGAAATCTAAGGAGTCATTTTCAGGAGCTTGTGTTAAGCAATGGTTTTTAGAATTTACATCCAAAGCACAAGCAATAGGAGAAAAAAGAGATTAAATGGGATGTAATCAAAAATTTTAAATGTGCCTTAAAGTCATTCTCATGAAAAAAATAAGATAAAAAGAATGGGAGAAAATACTGAAAACAACATATACATTAGTTGTTTAATATCCAGAATATATTAAGAAAAGTTCTAAATACAGCAATAAAAAGAAAAAAAATACCATTAAAATGGGCAAAATATGTTGTTGTAGTTTGCCAAAGGGCTGCTGATGCAAAGTACCAGAAATGTGTTGGCTTTTTAAAGGGGTATTTATTTAGGGTAAGAGTTTATTGGTCCAAGCCAATGAAATATCCAAATAGAGGCATCAGCAGAGATCTTTCTCACCAAATCAGCTACTATTGATCCTGGTGCTGTTGCCATATGATGAAACAAGATGGACACCAATCTCTTCAGAGGTCTCTGCCTTTCCCTCTGGGCCCAGCATCTCCTCTTGAGCTGCTCCATGGGCCCAACCTCTTGGGGGATTCATTCTTAAGCAATCCTCTCTGTTACATTACAGAATCAAATCTGCCAGCTGACTTTTCATCTGTCTGTCTGGGGAAGACTCTCTGTGTTTCCATTTATGTCAGACACTGACATATTCCAATCAAAAGCCCTAAATTGTTCTTATCAAGTAATCTAATCAAAGACCTCTCAACTGGTATTAATGCAATCAAAGTTATCATAGCCAGAGTAGTAGGTTGGTTTACAAATATAATCTTCCTTTTATTGTGATTCATAAAATAATTTTTATCTGCCACATATGTGAATAAGCATTTGTCCAAATATTGGCCATATATAAATGGCCAATAAATACATAAATAGATGTTCAATACCACTGGCTATTCTGGGCCTTCTCTCCTTCTTCACAACCAAGGTCCTCTGTGTGCTTAATTCCACAGGCTCCAGCATTAAAACTCCACATCAGAACTCCAACATCAAAACCCCAACCCTGTCCTTTGCCATGTCTTTTATATTTGATTCCCCACTCATGAAGGGACAGGGCTCAATGCCCTACTGATATGGCCCAATCAAAGCCCCAATCATAACTTAATCATGCCCAGATATACAGACCAGTTTACAAGCATAATCCAATATCTATTTTTGGAATTCATAACTATATCAAAATGCCAACTGCTACACTTAGGGTTTTCAATAATTATTTAGAGTGTAAAGTGTTCCTGAAACAAACAAACAAAAAAAACCAGGAAACAAAAAGCTTGAGAACAGAAAATGAAATTCTATTAATTTAATTTTGGCAATATTTCAACAAACCTTAGGCAGTGTAATTTTGCATGTATTTTGCCTACCATTACCCTCTTTTGAGTGCTAAATAGCCATGCAAATAATAATAGTATGGCTTTATTATCGAATAATCCTCTCCAGATGAAAATCTATCCAATCTACTATGATTTTGATTAATTCTGAATTACTCTTGTTATATTAGGAAACTTTTGAGGCCTCTATCAGCCTAAGCAAATATTCAGTTTTGCTTTTTTTGCCTAAAATATACATAAAGAGACATATGAAAGTAGTGAAAGATCTGCTTGGTCTCTGTGAAATTCTCACTGAGTGTCCCTGAATGTGGTGAAAGCAAAATTGTCCTATACTAAGTCAAGAGGTATTCTCCTTTCATAGATTTGACTTCATTTCCTCTGTTCACCCAACTTCCATTCCAATTTACTAAAATGTAAATTGGTAGTTATATGAAAACTTCTTTTAGTGAGCCTTCATTGTCTAGTCTTTCTTTACAGCTTCTTAACCTCTCCCAGATTCTGAAACTCTTTTGATTAGCTTCTACTAATAAGAATTTTCAGAAAGTGGCAAATGAACTACATTCCTTAGAACTAACTTTGTGTGTAGTAACTCAAAATCTGGGGGGTAACTTTTATTAATATCATATACTAATTACAAGTCTCTCTTCACAGCAGTTTTGATAAAAGTGCCACACTTTTACTATTGTTTCTTTTTAGAATTCATTCTAAAATACATCATACATTTCCTTAATTTAATAGCTACTAGGACATTTTTGTTTTATTTTTGTTGACAATTTGTAAAGTATATATTTTTATTCATGCTATGCCACAATTCTTAGAAAATGTATTTTATTGGGGTTTGCAGTATATTATAATTATAAAGGAATATCTTATAATGCAAATAAATTATATTTAAAATATGACATAAAATTGAAAATATATTGAATCACCAGTGACCTGTGAATCTTTTTAAAAATACATTTCTTTTGTTAAAATTAAAATAAAAAGGCTAATCTCAAAAGTATAGCCAAGGAATCCTAATCAATCAGTGGTGGAAGAAAACTGGCTTCTCTGGAGAGTGAAATCATAATTCTACCTGGTACCCTGAGATGGATGACTCATAGGTGAGCTTTATAAGGAATAACCATGTGTATGAAGAATCTAGAATCAGAATTTTTCATATGATTAAGGTTAAATGTAAATCTTCCTGAGAATTGACATGACTCTTTTTCAGTGAAAAATAGAGACAAAATTATGGATTTTCTAAAGTCCTGATAATTGTGCAAAATAAATATCTTGTTACAGAACATAAATGGAATTCATCAATTATCAATTATAATTGTTTGCTTAAATTCATGTGTTTCTTAAAAATAGCTATTGAAAAATTCACTGAAATAACTGTAATGTGTGTCTAGATGTTTAGCACGCTGTATTTCTGCTCCACATTATAAATTGATATTCATAGAAAGTTTGAATGTTACTGAGACTGGTTTTATTATAGATGATTGGTTTTAAAAGTGGTAACCGAGGAAATGTATGTGATATGTAGACTGCATTAAAACATGGAAAATATGTTACAGAAATTAGAAGAAATTGAACTAGTACAAGCACTATGAAAGAAATATTAAATGAATTAGATTGTAAAGAATAGTTAAACTATTCAGAGGCAACTGTAATTTACCAAGGTATTTCATAAATATCAATCCATGAAATAAAAACAAGTCCTTAAAATATCAATGGATTTGTTGAGATATACAGTGAACTTTTTACTATGTATGCTTTCTTATATTTATGTGCTGGGTATTAAGACTAAATATGATCTAGATAGGTTTTAAATATATTGCATTTCATGTGTTTAAAAATCCATGAGGTATAGGTTTCCCATTCATTTTTCCAAATTTTACAATTATAAAGTAAGCTATTTCAAAATATCCCTGAAGTAATTAGGATCAGGGGGGAAAATCTGACTTCTCTTTCTCTCTCTTATACCCAGGGCTTAACACTTAACCATTACAATGCACTCTGAGGCAGATGATGTATAGTAACTTTAGTCTGGGGAAACATGAGAATTTATACAATTGAAAGAGAATGATGCAATCTGCAGAGATGCAAAATGAGGTTAATAGAAGAAATGTAGATCACTGAGTGGTTCTGGCAAAAAATGCATACAATATTGTGCAAAGAGCAACAGATTCATAGATATAATCAGTGAAAGTAAATGAATATTAATATCCATATAAAATGATAGCCAAAATGTATGCATTTTTGCCATTGCAAATTGATTATAAAGAAATAAATTATTCATGATAATTAATTCTAACATTTTTAATTATTACCACTCAATTCTGTTTTACACATATAAAAATTAAATTAAATTAAATTCTGTAATTATATCCTTAAAGAAAATGCTTTTGAGTTGAGAGGATAATTAAGAATGAAACAGGATTTATTTATGATGTGGAATGCTTCAAGGTAAGCACAAGTAAAATAATTGTTGTTACAATGGTTATTTTTAATAAGGATGTCTCCATAAATTCTTGAAAAGTACATAGGAAAGATATCTGGACAGAAATTAATCCTTCATCCCATATTGGAATTCATACCTGATTGCAGGAAGTGTTCTTTCAGAAGTAGTAATATCAGGTGGGATGCTTTTCTTAGACACTTTATGCAGGTGAGAAGATAAACTAGAGAGACAACAAGGGAAATATGGTACATACTGCAACAGAAAAATTGAATAGGTTATTATCAAAATGAAACCAAAATTTTAAAGGTTGTAGGGCAAGGGAGGAAAGAAAGTGCTCATATGGATGTTCCTATTAAACAAGTGAAATGAAAGAGTGGAGAGACATAATCTCCACCTGCTCTTCTTATATTAATCATTCTCCAAAGAAACTCAGAATCATCGAACAAAGTTTGGTAAAGGAACCGTTTCTAAGACAGCCAAACAAAGAACAGGAAATATCAGCAATCATCCTAACCATCTGGGACATAAAGAATGTCAGAAATAGCTATAGCCTGTGCAGACAAATGAGTTGATATGGGGGATTTTTTACAGGGCATACCTGGGATGATCATTTAGTAAGGAAGAAAATGAGATATTATCACTGGATAAAGACAGGTAGAGTTTGAAAAGATATTTTACTAAATTAGTGTACATATGATTCAATAACTGAAATATTTTTGGTCTTGAATTTATTTTAATTAATTTAGTGAACGTAGATTATCTGATCCTATTAAAGTTGAAATTAACACATTGGAATGATTAGGAAAGAAAATGAAAAGGGAAATACATGCATTCATTGATTTCAAAATACTTTCTTCTTTTCCCATTTCCTTTATTCTTTTTTATGGATGAATAGCCATATATTGTTACCAATGGTGACATTTTACTTTCCACATATATGGATTTTTTCTATTTGGCTTTTAGCATATTTTATCATATTATACTTTGACTACAGGGAAAGTGTACATATTAGAAGATATGGACAATTTCACTATCTTCACTGAATTCCTTCTCATGGCTATCTCAACCACACGGGAGCGTCAAGTTTTGCAAGGTCTGATGTTTTTAGTGTTTTATCTAGGTGCCCTGACTGGGAATATGTTAACTCTTACTGCAATTGTAATCAACCCACTTCTACACTCCCCAATGTATTTCTTTATTGGCAATTTATCTTTCATAGATCTTTGCTGCATTTCAGTTGCTCTTCCCAACATGATTGTGAATTCTCTGTCAGGGAATAAATCTATTTCTCTCTTAGCATGTGGCTTTCAGATTTATCTGTTTATCTTGTTTGTAGCCATAGAGCTGGCCTTCCTTATGGTGATGTCCTATGACCGCTATGTTACCATTTGCCACCCTCTGCACTATGGGCTCACCATCACCCCACGTCTGTGCACACAGGCAGCATGTGACTCATGGGCAAGTGGATTGGTCTATTTTTATATCCACAGAGGCTTCATGTTCAGGCTTCCCTTCACAAGGTCTAACGTGATCCATCAATATTTCTGTGATATGCCTCAAATTTTGAGGATCTCCTCTTCAAATGTTCGGTTTTCTGAATTTATGGCTTTCTGAATTTATGGCACTTGTACTGTCTTAGTATGTTCTGCCTTTTTCTTTAAGTCCTATATTGATATATTTTCAATGGAGCTTAAGAGGCATTCTGTGGAAGCCTGTAACAAAGCCCTATTCACCTCTACCCAACAAGTGACAATTCTTATTTTGTTTGTAATTTCATTGTTGACTGCTGTCTTTGGTTCCACAGCAAATGAACCATCTCTTGGTAATCTACTCATGGCCATTGTATTAGTCAGCCAAAGGGGGTGCTAATGTGAAATACCAAAAATGGGTTGGTCTTTATAAAGGGTATTTATTTGGGGTAGAAGTCCACGGATACCAGGCCATAAAGCATTAAGTTTCTTCTCTCACCGCAGTCCATTGCCACATGTTAGAGCAAGACAGCTGCCGATGTTTGCCCGGGTTCAGGCTTCTTCCCGGGGCTGTGTTTCTCTCCGGGCTTAGGTCCCGTTTCCTCCACAAGGTCAGCTGTAGACAATCAGGTGAACGGCTTGCTTCTCTTCTCCTGGGGCCTTCTTTCCAACATCAAACTGCTTCTCAAAAACTTCTTCAACTCTCTTCTTTGCCTTCCCTTTTATATTCGATTCCCCACCCACCAAGAAGTATGGCTCAACACCCTACTGACATGGCCCAGTCAACGCCCTAATCATAACTAATCATGCCCAGATTAACAGATCAGTTTACAAGCATGATCCAATTATATTTTTGTAATTCATAATTACATTAAATTGGCCAACGGCCACAGCCATGTTCTCTATGGTGCTTCATTCATAAATCCAATTATCTATAGCCTGTGGAACAGAGAGATTAACACTGCTCTACACAGAATGTTCCACAAGTATTTTGAGTCCCAAGAAAGATTTTTTAATTAAACATTTTTGAAAAATATTGGAATGAAATATAATTTATATTTAGTATATATTCTTAAAACTGATTTTTCCCTGTTCATATCATATTTTCTTTACTGCATATCCTTTTGTGATTTTTTTCATATGTCATAGTGAATTATACATTTCTTCATCTTAGTTTTTCAAATCTATACTCATGTTTAATTCATGTATTCTTCTAAAAAATAATTTTTTTGCATTGTTAAAATGTCTTGAATAATCATCCTGATGTTTTAGAGCAAAAAACAAGTAATGATCCCATACAGAAATGCACATGGATGAGTACTTTAACAGGTACCTATACACGTGAGACAATTTCAAGGTACTGGATACTGTTGCCCTGGGAGAGAATATTGAATGTTTTAAATTAGAGAATAGAGTTCAAATTATGTTTTTGTATTCTTCTTTATATAACTGTACCATGTAATAAAAGATTTAGAGTTTAAATTGCAGAATAAATACAAAAAGTTTAGCTACTGAGATCCATGCTAAATCTGTTTCTATAATTTAAAAGTGGGCTAGATAAACCTGGTCATCAACATATATTATCTATTAGATATTTTGCTCTCTCCATGTGATCTGGCTGTAAAAACACATGCCATCCTCATTTCATTGAAGCTATCTGCATGACGAAAAACAAGTATTTTTAGAGAGGAGTGTATGTTAGGGTCAGTCTTGGCACAGCCTGTCCTCTTTCAATTGTACCCACAGATACTTCCTGTGCTCAGGACCTGAGAGTCTGCCTGGCATGATAAAATGCATCACCTAGTAGATTAGAAAACTGCCAGTACCTTCCTTCTCCTATTTCCTGAAGCATATTTAACCATTCATTAGAGACAGATTCTGGTAGGCAAGTTTTATGACACCCAGCTCAATCTTGATTATGTATCTGTCCTGGGTGAGATGGGAACAGTTTACTCCACTAGGATCCACAAACACATTGAAGGGTGTTTTATGTAAAATATCTCCTGCATGGACCATAGACTGAAAACTCTCTCTATGGGGAATCAAGGCCCACTTGTAAAACTGAACTTGCTCTATTTTCTGTGTGAGTAAAATGCTGTTCCTTCCAATGTTCTGTGAGACATGTTTCAGTTGGAGACCCTGACACCTTTAATGGAGTGGGTTGACGTCTTTAGATGTCTCTTATGCTGACCAACATGTTAGAGTAGTTGCCTGGATCATCAAAAAAAACCCACATTGGCATGGTGGAGTTGTAGTGGATCATCAGTTTGGCCTTCCCTGGGTGGTTCTGGCTGACTGAGGACCTGAACTACCTCAGGCCATATGTGGACAAATGGGATATAAGCAGTCTCCCTGTTAACAGAGATGATACAATGATGTAGATAAGAGCAGAGTCGTAGAAAGTGGTCGGTTGGAGGAATAGGGAAACTATACCCTGTCTCTTGTCTCCACACTTTGCTGACCCCCATGTTTGCAAACAACTCCAGAGAAGAGTCTGGGCCCCTCAGCAGGAAGCTCTGCTTGTTCAGGGTTGTTTGCCATCCCTGGATTAGGCGGTTTCACTAAACACTTAACCAGCAATGGTATTGCTAAGTGCCAAACTGTTATAATAGGGTCTTTTTCAGAGAGCAAAATACAGATAGTAGCAGAAGCCACGGGCATATTATGCAGTTTGTTCAGTAAATATGTCTGTAGAGGGTGCATTGCAGACTCAGATATCTAGAACTGAGAGGCATGGTCTGGGGAAGTTAACTACTCACCCTCTGCTACAAAGTATTTCCCCTGCATCAAATAGGAGAAATGAGAGGATAGAGATCTACATAGATCAGTCCATGCCAATTTTTTCTAGCTTGCTGGGAGCATGAAAGTGAAGAATTGTATTCTCAACTGTGACAGACTTGCCCAAAAGTAAATCCAGATGGAAAATTGTTCATGAGGCTGTAATCTCACAGATGGTAAAGTCAATAGAAACTTGGCTCTATGATCCACCCATGGGGCAGGATGTGGAAGAGAAGATCTTGCATGAAACAGCATTGAGGAAATTCATGAAATAGGGCCCTCCCAAATTGAAGACCCTACTGACTTTTCTGTTCTTCCCTGGGATGACAGTGGGGGAAGCAATAAAAAAGGTCCACCAAAACATCCCACTCTGGGTGGAAACAACAGGGAGATGTCAGCCATCTTCAGTGCAGCAGGTCCAGAGTACTGAAATCTTGGAGCCCAGTAATGGGAAACTTCCCTTTCCAAAAGGCCATGAAAGGAACACAAAGAGTAACCAGGGAAAGATAAATGAAGGTGCAGGCCCACAAGCTGGTTTATTAAAGCAAGGCATAAATGGAGAAAAATTTAATGGAATCCTTAAGGAAGAATTTGACCAACACTGTTGGGCAAAAAGTGGTCCTTCTTATTTGATGTTTAAGACCCTACTACTGCCATAACAGAGTAAGAGGAGGAGGGCTCACAGGGCTGAAAAGACTTAGACTCCAGCATCGCCAGCCTCTGAGTCTCGGAACACAGTCACAGGGGAAGGAAAATGACACTTAATAAGGACTCCCTGCACTATGACCAGGGCAGTGAGGAAGACAATTCTAACTGGGATTGTCATGTGTTAGATAGGGACTAATGTTCCTTATCTGGTCCTATTCCCTTTAAAAAGTGATTAAGGGTGGCGCCAAGGTCTCTGGTCATTACTTTGCTTGTTCAGGACATTACTTTGTTTTTCAAGACTTGATAAAGGAAGGATCATTGGGAAACACATTGTCAGAGCTTAGCAGTCATGTTTGTTCTAATATAAAGTCTCAGAATCCTACTGCTTGTTACCCTTGCCCCCTGCAGTACCTCCTATTATTGTTGTAGCTATAGTGGTCCCAGATGACATAGGGGATGTCACTGTGAACTTAGCTAATGTCTTCTTCCTCATCTCTCTATACATTAGGACCAAGATCAATTTACATTCAGGTAGAATAACATTCAGTATACATTTACTGTGCTCCTACAGGGATATCCTTTTTATTTACTTTTTTACTGACCTTTATCATTCATATATGAACATCCATAAACAATGTGTGTAGTATACGTTGTGAACTTACAAAAAGAAACATGCATAATATCATACAGGCCTCCCATACATTACCCCACCACCAAAACCTTGCCTTGTTGTGAAACAATTGTTACATACCATGAAAGAGCATATCAAAACATGACTACTAACCATAGCCAATATCTTACATTTGGTGTATTTTCCCCCCAACCTATCCAGATAGTGACACCCAGTTATTACTATTATATACTTACAGTTCATGAGAGAATGTTATCATATTTTCTGTTAACCACAGACCATCTTCCACCACAAGTTTCATTGTATTATAGAGTCCCATGCTTTGTACAATCCATTCATTCATACATGAACATACATAAACAATAAATGTATAGTAAAATTTGTGAATTTACAAAACAAATAGGCATATCATCTTACAAGGCTCCTATATATCTCCCCAGCATGAACACCTTGCATTGTTGTAAAACATTTGTTACAAACAATGCAAAAGCATTATAAAAGTATTGCTACTAACTATAGTCCATATCTTACATTTAGTTTATTTTATAACCAACCCACCCAATTTCTAATGCCTTAGATTATTATATATTTGTAATCATTCAGGGGAAAATGTATTCATATTTGAAATTGGGATGCATATGACAACATGGATGAACCTAGAGGATATTAGGTTGAGTGAAATAAGCCAGACAAAAAAAGACAAGTATTATGGTCTCAGTAATATGAACTAAATATGATGAGTAAGCTCATTGAGGTAAACTCTAGAGTATAAGTTACTAGGAAATAAAATGTGGGTTGAGAATGGGAACTTATTAATAAGGTTCATTTTAAAAGTGTGGAAATGAATATAGTTGAGAGTAATATATTATAATGAGTATGATTAACACTGCTGATTTTTAAATGTGATTGTGGCTGAAAGAGGTAGTCTGTGGACATAAATGTCAACTGAAAGGGAACTAGAGTTTAATCTATGGAATGTATAAAATAGTGATTATGATTATGGATGAAGATTTTGGTTAATAGAACAAATATAAGAATGTAGCGATATCTTAATTCCCCTGCAACTGGTCACCAGTGGGTAGGGCTAGACAATCCCAGTTACCCAAAAGGAATTTGTCACCCCATACATGATAACATCCTCATTGAAGGGCCCACCAAAAAAAATGGGTGAATAGAGGCTACAAAAGTCACAAATATTACAACATATATATTATATTATATTATATTATATAACATATAATATATAATAGACTATAGATTAGAAAATCAAACCTGAGAAGGTACAGGAGATTGCCCAAAAGTTACAATTTATACTGAACCACTTGGGCTGATAGTCAGTGGAGCACACCAAAGACAAATAGAAGTTAATGACCCTGGCAGCTCCCACTACCAAGAAACAGCTGATAGGCCTGTTGGCCACTAGAGGCAACATTTGCCACATTGGGCATTCTTTAGGTCCCCTTGAGTTAAGTTTGCCCACAAGGAAACCACTTGTAAATGGGGTCCACATCAACAGCAGGTTCTAGAGTCCATGAAACATGCAGTCACAAAAGCTCTGCCACTAGGGACAAAAGAACCCTTCAGTCCTATAAAACTACAGATCTCAGCAAATCCTAACCATGCAGACTGGAGCCTGTGGCAACACAAAACTATTATACAGTTGTCCCTGCACCTTGGGTTTGGGACACAAAGATTAATAACAGCAGTCAATAGGTACACACTTTTCAAATGATAGTTTTAGCTTGTTATTGGTCCTTAGTGGAGAACAAGCACGTAAACGCTTTTATGCCATATGTAATTCTAAGACCTAAACTGCCCATCTTCATGTGGGTAATCAATAACCCTACTAATAAAGTAGGAGAGGCTCCACAAAGCTTCATAATTCAAAATTGTATATCTAGTACAGAACCTGACCAGGGACTCAGGGAGTCTGTGGACTCCATCAACAAATAGATACTAAACCTAAGGGAGCTAAATGGTCTGTAGGGTCTGCTCCTGCCTCTCCTTTGGCTAAGTGGGACCCCATATTTTGAAAATGTTCCCGCTAATGGTATGGCTTGGCTCACAGGTAAATCTACAGAGTTCAAAGCTATTTGAATCCCTAGCTGATGTGGCCATCCATTCCAAGAATGGTCACCTACTAACTGAGGTTAAATGAGAAGGTTCTGCTCAATGAGCTAAACTCCTTGTATTGATGATGGCTGTGTAGGCTACCCCAGCTACAACTTCCTGTTGAATGTTTACAGACCCATAGGCCATTACAAATGGGTAGCCTTATGCACTGACAACTGTTAAATCAATGATTAATCTATTTAGAGGCTCCTTCATATGAGGACAGGGACTATGGCAACAGCTTATGAACTGGAAAAGAGATCAATTAGTTACCCTTGTTAATGTCAATGGAAAATGGCCATTTAAAGCAGAAAGTAAATGAAATTCCTGTGCTAAGCATGCACCAACAAGTTTCCATAATTTCCTGCCAGATCACCAACAAACAGGACACAGCAGCCCACCTCATATGAGGTGTGTACCAAACCACAAAAATTCCCTCTAAAGGAAGTGAAAGCCAAAGATGCAGCAGATCTGTACAACTCCTGCCAATGAGTCCAGGTCACTGAGACACATCAGCTGGAGCTTAGGCACTGCACATGTATAGCATTGTAAACACACAAAATCACTGCCTTCTATTTATAGGTTCTGATCGGGTCTCTGTGACATAGACTCGTACTCCAGATATCGGATGATAATTCCCATGGACCCTATGGATGCCATGACCACCTTTGCAACCTTATAGACACACCTGTACCATGTGTTCAAATACATGACCAAATTCCAGTCTGATCAAGATACCTATTTACAGCACAAGAGACCTAAAAATGGTCACAGTACCAAGGTATATGATAAACTTTCTAAGCTTCTTATCACCCCCAAACTAAGAGGGAGATAATATGTTAGAACCGAATTCTCAAGATTGAAGAATGAACAAACGTAAGGGGAGAATGCAACTATAGACTGAAATAGGCTTATTCTTATTCTAGTAATGGAAGAACTTGTAACATTGATATGAAGACAGTGGTCACCAAAGGTTCTGAGGAGACAGAGATGGAAGAATAGGTAACATGGAGCATTTTGGGGTCATTGGAATTGTTCTGCATGATATTGCAATGACAGATACAGGTCATTTTACATTTTGACAAAACCTATAAAAGTGTGTGGTGTAAAGTGTAAACCATAAGGTAAATTATAGACCATGGTTAGTAACAATGCTTCAATATATCAATTGTAACAGATGTGCCACACTAATGAATGATGTTGTTAATGGGGGAAACAGAGGGGGTAGTGTATATGGGAATACCCTATATTTTTGATGCAACAGTTATGTAATCTAAAGCTTTAAAAAAAAAAAAAGGAAAAAAGAGAAAAAACAGACTCAAGCAACAGATATGCAAATGCCATCAAAAAACGTAACTTACTGGTTCGTACTCTATGTAACTAAAATTATTTACACATTAAACTCTGTACTCTAGGAATAGGAAAACAGGACCCTTAAGTATATGTTGAAAAATACTTACCTTAGAGGGGTGGAACACCAGGCAATTGTCTGATTAAGCTATGGCTGAAGATTTCTAATCTGAGTATACCCTACTGCTCTTTTTTCATTTTTCCCACTGAAGCACACATCCTGTGGTTATTTTGTGGTCTTGTATATAGTACTATTACCACATGGCCACCCTGATTCCAAACTTACGTATATACTACCCTCAGGTGTCTCCCTTTTGTGGGACTCCAAGTAGGAAGAGTGACAAAACAATGAAGCACCAGGTTTCCCTTGGTTACTCCTCAGATCCTTAACCCTTAGGTACAGGTGGGCAACATTTACAAACTGTCACATTTGTTCAAGATGTGACTTATCTCCTTGGTCTGGAAGATGAGAGCCAAAAAGACTTGGTTAAATGACAGTACAATATGTTCCCACAAAAATTGTGGTCTCATGCTTTGGATAATCTGGTGTCCATACCTGGAAATTCTCACCTCAACTTGGTGGGCAAGAGCATCTTCTCCCCTGGAAGTTAACAGTAGGGGAGTCAGGAACGTTGTCACTTTCTCTCCCCAGGCTATCCTACAGTGATGGAAAACCAGATCACTACTGGACCCCAATGCTATAGTTTGGCAAAAGCTGCAAACAAGACCAACTGCTTCCTCTGTCAGCATTGAAATCGAGATAATGTCCATCCTCCACATAATTCCAGCCAACCTTTCAATATAGTGGTCTACATGGTTACCCTTAGGCATTTTGAGATATGGGCTAGGGAATTTTTGGGGTAGCTGGTTCCCATCCCTCCTCCAAGCAGGCCAAATTTGTCTTTGCTTGCTAATACTGTATCAAATGCTTTTCAAAAGCAACTGTACCAATTTATGCATACACATGGAACATTACCACATATCCTGTGCTCCACATCCTCACTGAAAAATGGTTAAACAAGATATATATTTTTTCTAATTTCTTTTTAAGTGGCTTATGATGTCAAATTTGGTGCCCTTATGTTACTTCTAGAGAAAGAAATTCTTTATTTAATGCAATAAAATTCACAAATATATATCCATTGTGTGTATTTTTAGTTTTTTCCTCTGCTACTGTTTCCTTCTCCACTTCATCATCTCTTCCTCCTGCTACACAGTCAAGTCCTTCTTTTAAAAGATTACTTCAAACATCTGAAGATATATTCAAAATTACTTTAAATTTGTTTTCCTCATGTTTTTATTTCATCCATTAAGAGATGGCTTCATGAAGGTTGGGGATAGAAATATTACCAATGCAATTCCTTGTTGCTTCTGTCATTTGTTGACATATGTTGTTCTATGTTTTCCTTATCATAATTTGCCTTTATGCCACAAGGTTTTCATACAATAGTTCTATAAAGATTTGATATCTGTTAAGGAAATCTTTTAAAATATTTATTCCTTGTATTAATTTACCACAGGGCTACCAATGGATGCCAAAATCACCAGTAGCTGACTTTGGTGAAAAAACATTACTGACAGTGCCTTGATTTGGACATTTATAGGTCTCTGAAATATAAGTTTACCCCAAATAAACTGGGGAGAGGGTTGGAGGAAGGAAGAGAACTCTTGGGATTTGTAAGTCTGTCGTTAAAACTACAATGGTAGGAATGTTCTTTTGGAAATATGGCTGGGGACAGTTACTGGTGCAAAGCATGGAGGATAGAGGATATGTGGGAAAGGACACACCTGGGGCATGCTTCTATGGAATATGAAAGTGTTCATCTTGTCATAGTGTGTTATCTCATTATGAGGAGACCCATACAATAATCAAAAAGTATTAAATTCCTTTCCTGGAGAGTTTTATTATATCCTCAATGAGAGACACAAGAATCTCTGCAGAACATAGGCAGTGCATAATAAAAGAAAACAGATCAATATGTCAAGCCCTCAATATTATTGCATCTAACTATGAACCTTATTCTTCAAAAATTGAAACAGTGGTTGCCATAGGTTCTGAGGGGATGGGGAAGGAAGAATATAATACATGGAACATAGGACATTTTAGGACATGGGAATTGTTCTGCATGATATTGCAATGACAGATACAGGCCATTTTAAGTTTTGTCAAAATGTATAAAATGTACAGTGCAAAATGTAAATCATAATGCAAACCACTGACCATTGTTAGTATCAGTGCTTTAATATTTGTACATCAATTTTTACAAATGATGCTATTAATAGGGGAGAGTTGGAGAGGGAAAGGGGATTGGGTATATGGTAATCCTCTGTATTTTCTATGTGACTTTTCTGTAAACTAAAACTTCTTTAAAAATAAAGTGAGAAAAATAAGACACTGTAGGAACATACAGAAGAAATTGTCACTTTAATGAAAGATAACATATTACAGTAATGAAAGGCACAATGAATTTTTTAATTTTTATTTTGTATTTTACTTATTATTATTATATTTTAATATTATATTTATGTATTGATATTTTTAGCTTTGTTTTGGGAAATGTTTTGGATTGCAGAAAGGTGACAACTGTGGCAGGGGAGGATCACTGGTGTGGAGTGTCAGTGATGACTGAATGTGGTGAACATGGGGCATGCCTCCATGGTATATGTATATGTCAGTTGGCCATGGGGTGTTCTCTTGATGGGTGATACCCACACAATAATAAAAGGATATTATATCCCCATCCTAGAAGTCCTGTCACATCCTCTAATAGAGTGACAAGAAACCCCCATGTACAAGAAGAGTTCCTAGTGAAAGAAGACAGACCAATATGCCTGACCCTTGATATTGATGGCTGAACTTATGAAACATGTTCTTATGAATATAAAACTTACCCTAGAATTATATATTACCTAAGAGTTTCTTCCTGAATGCCTCCTTATTGCTCAAATGAGGCCTCTCTCTAAGCCAAATTCAGCATATAAATGCATACATTCTGCCAGTGTGGGGCATGACTCCTGGGGTTGAGTCTCCCTGGAAAGAAGGGATTACAACCAATCACCAACTAGTGAGGCATTTGGAAAAAGACCTTGAACAAAAGGGGGAAATAGTAAGTTCAAATGAGTTTTTATGGCTAAGAGATTTCAAGATGAGTTGGGAGTTCATTCCAGAGGTTACGCTTATACTAGTCTCAGGGGGGTCTCATTGACTGCCACAGTAAACAATGCCTCAAGCAAGGGGACACCTGAGGGCTTTAGAGACATCTATACACTATAGGGAGGGCAGGCAATCTCAGGAATTCAGCACCTTGTCAGTGTGCTTTACCTTGGAACATATGCTCCCCAATTAAACAGAGTTAGACTCATTTATAAATTCCCTACACATGGCTCTTCTGCCCCCTTTTTTGAGCTTATATTTAGCCTTATACTCAATAACTATATTTCCCAGAGACTTAAATCTTTGGGCTGTTCATATGCATTTTGAGCCCTGAATCTCAGCAGTGTTGCAACACCTGCTTTCCAGTTCAGTGGACTCACCCAGGACAACAAACAAAAGCATAAGGATGGACAACATCCATCTTAAATAACAGAGAGTAGCTACAATAGCAAGCAAGACATTTACATTCATCTGTCCCATGAATTCTAAGCCTTTCTCAATCTGGCACAGAGTGGGCATCATCACACTAAAACCCTGAAGATTGAGGAATGAACAAACATAAGGGGGAATACAACTAAGGACTAATGTAGACATTATTATTCTAGCAATGGAATAACTTGTATGATATAAAGGCAGTGGCAATTAGAGGTTCTGAGAGGAAGGAGAAGAAAGAAAATGTGCAACATGGGGCATTTTTGGAAAATTGGATTTGTCCTGCATGTCATAGCAATGATGGATACAGGCCATTACACATTCTGTCAAAACATAAAATTGTGCAGTGCAAAGTGTAAATTATAATGTAAATTGTAGACCATGGTTCATAGCAATGCTTCAATAAGTGTTCATCAATTTTAACAAGCATACCATCTTAATGAAAGATGCTGTTAGTGGGGAAAAGTGGGAAATGGGGAGAGACTGATGTATATGAGAATCCCCATATATTTTCAATGCAACATTTAAGTAATCTAAAGCTTCATTCAAAATAAAATTAAAAAAAAACTGACGATCAAACTACATACCTAGAGGAAGTAGTCAAAGAATGGCACACTAATCCCAAACTAAGCCAAAAGAAAGAAAAAGTAAAGATCAGAGCAGTAATAAAAGAAATTGAGAACAAAAAGCCAATAGAGAAAATTGACAAAACCAAAAGTTAGTTATTTGAGAAGATCAACAAAATTTACAAACACCTAGCTAGACAGTAAAAGTGAAAAAGAGAGAAAACACAAATAAATAAGAGCAGAAATGAGAGGAGGTACATTGTCATTGACCCTGCAGAAATAAGAGAAGCCATAAGAGGATATTATGAAGAACCATATTCCAAAAAAACTGGGCAATGTAAATGAGGTGGACAAATTCCTAAAAACACATGAACTACCTAGACTGACCTCAGAAGAAATAGAAGACCTCAGCTAACCAATCACAAGTGAAGAGATTGAAGCAGTCATCAACACTTCCCAAAATGAAAAGCCCGGGACCAGACAGTTTCACAGGTGAATTCTACCAAACATTCAAGGATGATCTAATACCAATCTTGCTCAAGCTCTTCCAAAAAACTGAACAGGAAAGAATGCTACCAAGTTCATTTGAGGAAGCCAACATCACCCTATGTAGCAGTTTGATATTGGTTATGAATTCCAAAAATAGATTTTGGATTATGTTTCTGCACTGTTTTTTTTTTTCCTGGGCATATTAGATTATATTGGATTCAGAGGTTTCACTTTTAATTGATTAAATAAAGATTAAGGTTTTGATTGGGCTACGTCAGCAGGACATTGAGCCCCCATCCCCTCGGTGGGTGGGGACTCACAAAAAACCACACTGCAGAGAAGGGAGTTTGGAGTTTTCATCCTGGAGCCCAGGAAGTAAACACATAGAGAAGCAGATACATGAGAAAGGTGAGACCACGGGAAGAGAGATGAGCTGTTTGCCTGATAGCCTACAACTGGCCTTGTGGAGAGAGCAGAATAACTGAGCCCAGAGAGGAATGAGCCCCACAAAGAGAGGAACCCAAGAAGTCTGAGCCCTTGAAGACATTGGCAGCCATCTTACTCCAACACGTGGCAATAGACTTTGGTGAGGGAAGGAACTTATGCTTTATAGCCTGGTATCTGTGGGCTTCTACCCCAAATAAATACCCTTTATGAAATCCAACAGATTTCTGGTATTTTGCATTAGCACCACTTCGGCTGTCTGATACACATTAATATTAATACCAAAACAAGATAAAGATAGTACAAAAAAAAAAAAAAAAGAAAATCACAGACCAAAACCCTAATGAACACTGGTGAAAAAATCCTCAGGAAAATAATTGCAAACAGTATTCAAAAGCAAATTAAAAGAATTATACACCACAATCAAATGGATTTTATCCCAGGTTTACAAGGGAGTTTCAATACAAGAAAACCAAATAGTTTATTAAGCCACATTGATAAACTGAAGAAGAAAAACTTCATGATCCTCTCAACTGATGCAGAAAGGGTACTTGGCAAAATAAGCACCCTTTCTTGAAAAAAAATTTCAAAAGATAGGAATACAAGGAACCATTCTCAATATGGTGAAATGCATATCTGAAAAACTTACAGCTAGCATTGTGCTTGATGGTGAATGACTAAAAGTTTTCCTGCTGATATTAGTAAAAATTCAAGGAGGCTCACTGACACAATTATTATTCAATATTGTGATAGAAGTTCTAACTAAAGCATAGGCTAGCCAAAGAAATAAAAGACACCTAAATTTTAAAGAAAGAAATAAAAGTTTCACTATTCACTGATAAAGATTTAAGGCCCAGCTGACACATGGACAGCCTAAAGATTTAAGTCTCTTGGATATACACTTACCACCTCTAGTACTAATTATAGGTTCAAATAGAATAGACAGTAGAGCCATGTGTAGGGAAACCACAACTGAGTCCAACCTTGTCACATTGGGGAGCATAAATTTCAAAATAGAGCCCCCTTACAAGGCACCAAACTCCTGAGTTATCTGTCCTGACTATAGTGTCTGGGTGCCTCCAGGGCCCTCAGAAGCTCTGCTATTTTGGGTAGCATCTACTTTGGTTGTCATTGAGATCCTGCTGAAAGGCCCCCAGAACCTCCAGTAGCCACAGCCTCCACATCAATGATATAATGTCTTCCATTGGTAGAATCACAATAAGTCTATAGTAGAAAACCAGTAAGCCTACTTTAGTCCATAGGTCATTCTCCAATTCTAAGGATTCTGGGATGATGATGCCCACTCCACCTCTAATTGAGAGGTGGCTTTGATCTCACATGGCTGATGGATGGGAATCCTTGCTTGAAGTTGTGGACTCTCTTGTTTCCTTGGTATGGTGGTTGTATATTATCTCCTCCTTGTTAGTTTTCCTGGGTGAGATTGAATTAGTCATTAACAACTTCCCAACTAAGAAAATCCCAGGAACAGATGGCTTCAAAAGTGAATTCTACCAATCACTATGGAAAGAATTAACACCAATCCAGCTTAAACTCTTCCAAAAAACAGAAGTGGTGAGAACATTACCTATCTTATCCTATTGCACCAACATCACCCTACTACCAAAGCCATATAAAGATTTCACAAGAAAAGAAAACTACAGACTGATCTCTCTAATGAATTTGGATGCTAAAATCTTCAACAAAATATGTGCTAATCATATCCAATAATACATCAAATGAATTATACACATTGATCCATTGATCAAGTTGTGTTCATCCCTGGTATGCAAGGATGTTTCAAAATGAGAAAATCAATCAATGTAAATACACCACATTAAGAGATCAAAAGGAAAAAAAATCACATCTATTGAAGCAGAAAAAGCATTTGAGAAAACCCAGCATATTTTCTTGATAAAAAAAAAACACTTCAAAACATAGGATTAGAAGGAAAATTTCTCAACATTATGATGGGCATATATGAAAAGCCCACAGGCAACTTCATACTCAATGGTAAAATGTTAAAGGCTTTCCCTCTAAGATCTGGAACAAGACAAGGATGCCCACTTTCATCACTCTTATTTAACATTATATTAGTAGTACTTGCTGGAGTGCTTTGGCAAGGAAAAGTAATAAAAAGCTTCCAAATTGGAAAGGGAGAAGTCAAAATCTCACTCTTTGCAGATAACATTATCCTATATATAAAAGCCCTGATGATTCTAAAACAAAGCTTCTAGAGCTTATAAACAAGTTCAATAAAGTGGCAGCATATAAGATCAACAAGTAAAAATCAGTAGCATTTCTGTACACCAACAATCTGAGGAAGAAAGCAAGAAAAAATTTCCACTTACAATAGCAATAAAAAGAATCATCTAGAAATAAATTTAACTAAAGATGTAAAGGATTTGTATACAGAAAATTACACAGCATTGGTAAAGGAAATCAAAGAAGACTTAAATAAATGGAAAAATATTCTATGTTCACGGATAGATAGACTAAACTTCATTAAGATGTCTATCCTACCCAAAATGAAAAAAAGTAAGACACTGGAGAAGAAATGGAAAAAAACACCACTGTACACAAAGGACAACAGCTATTACAGTGATGAAAGGCAAAATGTCAAAAAAATTTTAATATTTTTCATTTTTTAATACCCCATTTTTTTTACTTTTGGTTTTACTTTTTCTAAAATACTAGTATTTTATTTCTTATGTATAAAATTATTATTATTTCATTTTCCTATTAATCTAATTTGACAATATACTTGTCATCATTTTTGAAGACTGTGGCAGGGGAGGATCAATGGTGTGGGGTGTCAATGATGGGGATACATGGAAGGAAGTTCACCTAGGCATAAATATAAGGTATATAAATATGTTCAAATGTTCATGGGGCATTCCCACAGTGAATTCAAACAACAAATGAAAGATTATTGAACCCCCATCCTGAGGAGCTTTGCCACATTCTCTAATTGAACAGCAGCAATCCACCAAGTACAGGTGCAATGACTGGTGAAGGATGGTCCATTGATGGGCCCTTGATATTGACAATTATGCTTATAAGCCTTTTGCTTTTGAATTTGCAACTTAGCCTAGTGTTGTAGGGTGCCTAAGAGCTACCTCCTGAGAGCTTCCTTGTTGCTCAAATGTGGCTTCTCTCTAAGCCAAACTCAGCATGTAAATGCATTACCTTTCCCCCAGTGTGGGACATGACTCCTGGGGATGGGCCTCCCTGGCACTAAAGAATTACTACCAAGCACCAGCTGGTGATACAACTGGAAAAATACCTTGACTAAAAGGGAGACAAGGTAAAGACAAATAAGTTTATATGGCTAAGAGACTTCAAAGTGAGTCAGGAGGTTATCAGAGAAGTAATGCTTATGCACATCTCAGCAGCATCTCATAGACTGCCAAAGTAGAGATTGCACCAAACAGTGGGGCTCCTGAGGGCTCCAGCACACCCAGGTCTTATGGTCATGGCAGATACCACTGGTGTTTGGTGCTTTGCCAGTGAGCCCTGCTTTGTAGATTGTGCTCCCAAGGGTGAAAGAGTTGGACTCAGATGTGACTTCTCTACACATGCCTCTGCTGTCCCTTTTATTTGAACCTATAGTTGGTTCTGGAGATGGTAGGTGTACAGCCAAAAGACCTGAATCTCTGGGATGTCCATGTACCAGCTGGGCCCTGAGCCTCAGTGGAATTGCAACACTGGTTGCACTGAATTCTCCAGTTTGTTGGACTCACCCAGGACAACTAACAAGGAGGTGAGGATGGACAATCACCACACCAAGGAACTGAGAGAGTCTACAACTGCAAGCAGCAGAGTCTTATCCATCAGCCATATCAGATTGAAGTCCTCTCTCAATTAGAGGTGGAGTGGGCATCACCATCCAAGAACCCTCAGGATTTGGGAATAAAGTATGGGCTAGAGTAGATTCACTGGTACTCTGCAATAGACTTATTGTGATTTAGGCAATGGAAGAAATTATATCACTGATGTGGAGACAGTTGCCACTGGAGGTGTTGAAGTCAGGGGGATGAAAAAAAGGTGTAATATGGGTACATTTTCAGGACTTGGAATTGATCTGAATGACATTGCAATGACAGATACAGGCCATTATATATCCTGCCATAACCTACAGAATTGAGTGGGAGAGAGTGTAAACTACAATGTAAACTATAATCCATGCTTAGTGGCAATGTTCCAAAATGTGTTCATCAATTACAATGAATATACCACACTAATGAAAGAGGTCGATAATGTGGGGAAAAGTGGGATGTGTGTGTAGTAGGGCATATGTAAATCCCTTATATTTTTATGTAATATTTCATGTAATCTAAGTAACTTTTAAAAATAAATACAAAATACATTTTAAAAAAAGAAGTCTATCCTACCAAATTGATTTACAGACTTAATGCAATTCCAATAAAAATTACAAAAGCATTTTTTACTAAATTGGAAAAGCTAACTATGAAATTTATTTGGAATGGCAAGGGTCCCCAGATAGCCAAAAACACACTGAAAAAGAAAAAAATTGGAGGAATCACACTAACTGACTTTAAAGAATACTACAACACTATAGTGGTCAAAACCGCCTGGTATTGGCACAAAGATAGACATACTAACAAATGGAACAAAACTATTAATTCTGAAATAGATCCTCACATATATGGTTAACTGATATATGATAAGGCCACCATGTCCACTATACTGAGAAAGAATGGCCTATTCAATAAATGGTGCTTGCATAACTGGATATCCATATCCAAAAAAAATGACATATAAAAATTAATTCAAGATGGAATAAAGATATGAATTTAAGAGCCAAGATCTAAAATTTCTATAAGATAATGTAGGGAAGCATCCATGACATACAGTAGTAGGATATGGTCTTATAAATTTTGCACACAAAGTGCAAGCAATGACAGAGAAATAGATAAATGGGACCTTTTCAACATTAAAAAAACCTTTTGCACTTCAAAGGAGCTTTTTAAGAAAGACAAAAAGCAGCCTACTCAATGGTAAAAAATATTTGGTAGTCATTTATCAGATAATGGCCTAATATCCAGCCTGTATAAAGAAATCCTATATCTCAAAAATAAAGATAGACAACCCATGCAAAAAATGGCTGACAGATTTTAATAGACATTTTTGAAAGAAGAAATATAAATGGTTAAAAAGCACATGAAAAGATGCTCATCACTTGCCATTGAGGAAATGCATATCAAAACTGCAATGAGGTATCAACTTACATCTATTAGACTGGCGGCTATTAATAAAACAGAGAACTACAAGTATTGGAGACAATGTTGAGGAGAGGTAACACTCATCCATTGCTGGTGGAATGAAGAATGGTGCAGCCATTTTGGAGGACAGTTTGGTAGTTCCTCAGGAAGCTAACTATATAGCTGCCATATGATGCAGCAATTCCACTGCTGGGTATATACCCAGAAGAATTGAAAGCAGGAACATGAACAGATATATGCACACCAATGTTCATAATAACATTACTCAATAGTTCCAAAATTTGGAAGCAACCCAAGTATCTATTAACAGATGAATGGATAAGCAAATTGTGATATATGCATACAATGGAATATTACTCAACTGTAAGAAGGCATGCAGTATTAACACACGGGACAATATGGATGAATCTTGAAGACCTTATGTTGAGTGAAGTAAGCCAGTCACTAAAGGATAAATATTACCTGACATCACTGATATGACTTAAGCAAATTGAGAATACTCACAAAGTCTGGAAGATATGTTTACAACATACAGAGAGGGAATAAAGTGTATTGAGCTGATGCTCAATATGAACAAAATCTATGATAAGGTGGAAGGGGGTGTTTGGGCAGTGAATGGGGGTGATTTTGGTTCAGGGATGTGAGGGGAGGTGGAAGTGCTGGAATGTGATGGGAAGTAGCGTGGGCCCATTGAGTTGCACTATCCATGGAACTAGAGAGAGGGCTGGAGGAAAAAAACAGGTGAACTATGGGGATTTGTATATCTGTGGTTGAAAATACAGTGGTGGGAATGTTCTATTTGCCAGTAATGCAGGGGAGGGTTACTGGTGAGTGGTGTCAGGTCTGGGGGATATGTGGGATCAGATGGACCTGGGTCATGCTTTTATAGAATATGAAAATGTTCATATTGCCATAGTGTGTTATCTCAGTGGGTAGAGACCCACACAATAAACAAGAAAATATTAAACTCCCATTTGGGGAAGTCCTGGTATGTTCTCAGTTAGAGGAGCAAGAATCTCTTGAGAACATAGGCAGTGCCTAACAAAAGAAAACAGACCAATATATCAAGCCCTCAATATTACTGCATGTAACTCTGAACCTTATTCTTCAAAATTTAAAATTTAGTGCTTACCATAAGTTCTGAGGTGTGGGGGCGGTAAGAATAGAACAGAATAGAACAGATGAAACATAAGGCCTATGCAGGCCATTGGAATTGTTTTGCATTTTCTTGGCAATCACTGATACAGGCCATTATAAATTTTGTCAAAACATGTAAAAGTGTATGGAGCAAAATGTAACCCATAATGTAAACCACTGACCATAGTTAGTAGCAATGCTTCAATATTTGTTCGTCAATTGTAACAAATGTACCATACTCATATAAGATGTTATCAATAGGGGAAAATGTGAGAAGGGGTGGTGGTGGGATAAAGGGTAATCCCCTATATTTTCTATGTGACATTTCTGAACCCAAAATGTTCTTTGAAAATAAAGGAAACAAAATTAAACACTGGGGAGAATATATAGAAGAAATTGTCACAGTTCATAAAAGATAATATATCTTATAGTGATGAAATACATACAAATTATTTTAAATATATATTTTAAAATTTTTATGTTTATTTTTATATTTTATTTGTTTTTTTATTATTTTACTTTTTATTATTTTTATTCATTTTTTGGGCTTTGTTTTGGGGAGGTTTTGGATTGCTGAAGAGTCACAACTGTAGCAGGTTAGGATCATTGTGGTGGGGTATCAGTGATGGGGGTATGTGTGGGAAGTGTTGTCTCAGTAAGTGGAGACCTACACAATAAATGAAAGAATATTGAATTCTCATTCTGGGAAGTCCTGCTACATTCTCTAATAGAGTGACAAGAATCCCCTGAGTACATGGGCTTGCCTTCCAAAGGAAGACAGAATAATAAACCAGGCCCCTGACATTGAAGTTGCACTTATGAGCCTTGTTCCTGTGTATTGAAACTTAGCTTAGTATTATATATTGCCTAAGAGTTACTTCCTGAAAGCCTCCTTGTAGCTTAAATGTGGCCCCTTTCTAAGCCAAACTCATCATATAAACTCACTATCTTCTAGCCTGCATGGAACATGAGTCCTGGGAATGAGCTTCTCTGGCACTGAGAGATTATTACCAAGCACAGACTAGCAATGTATTTGGAAAAATATCTTGACCAATGGGGGAAATATTAAATGCAAATGAGTTTTTATGGCTAAGAGATAATTGAGTGGGGAGGTCATAACAGAGGTTACACTTATGCATGCCCCAGGAGGATCTCATTGAATGCCACAGTAAACAATGCCTCAAGCAGGGGTGCTCCTGTGGACTCTAGAGACATCTAGACGCTAAAAGTGAGGAAGATCATTTCAGGAATTTGGCACCCTCTTTGGGGACCTTAATTTGGAATATTAGCTCTCCAATGTAACAGATTTAGAACCATTTATAATTTCCCTACACATGGCTCTTCTGCCCCTTTTAATTGAAACCATAATTAACATTATAATCATTAAATGTATGATAAGAGACTTAAATCTTTGGTCTGTTCATATGCTTGTTGAGCCTGGAATCTCAGTAGAGTTGTCACACCCACTGTACAGTTCATCAGACTCACCCAGGACAATTAAGAAAAGGATGATGATGGACAACACCTATCCAAAAAAACAAAGAGTGTCTACAACTACAAGGAACACTATTCTATCCTCTGCCTCATGGGTTCTAAATGCCCCCTCAATCAAAAACAGAGTGAGCATCACTGTCTTAAAATCCTTAATATTGCGGAGTGGAGTAAAGCATACTAATTATTTTTTTATTTTTCTCACAATGGAAGAATTTGTAACATTGATATAAAGGCAGTGATCACCAGAGTTTCTGAAGGGAGGGAGAGTAAAAAACAGGTATAACAGGGTGCATTTTGGGGACATTAGCTTTGTTCTGAATTAGATTGCCATGATGGCTACCGCCATTATAGTACTTTGTTAAAACCTATAAAAATGTGCGGTTGAAAGTGTAAACTATAATGCAAACTATTGAGTATGGTTAGTAGCAATTCTTCAATATGTGTTCATCAATTGTAGCAAATTTACCACACTAGTCAAAGATGTTTTTAGTGAGGAAAATTGTTGTAGGGGAATGGGGTGGGTTATATGTGAAAAACCCTATATTTTTTGTGGTATCATATATGTAATCTAAAACATTTTAAAAAATAAACAATGGTTAACAGGCAAATATTAAGCAACAAGCAGTAAGAATATCTGTAACTATATTGGAAAATTTATGAGGAATAGGTCATGCAAAAAATAAGCAGGTAAAATATAGTATAGTAAGATCACAGTTATGTCAAAATATGTTTTTTGCATGTATATGTCACAACTCCATAGTGAAATGATATATAAAGAAAATAGAGAAAAACGTTTAATAAATTCTCCCTGGAAAGGAAAATTTGTTTAAGGGGCAAAAGAGGAAATTTATCTTTCTACATTTTCTGGAAGTTTGGGTAATTTTTTTGATGGTGGAAGGAATCATATTCTTCTTCTGATAAAAACAACAACAACAGCATCATTTTAAGAAATATTAAAACCATTACATATCTGATCAGATTTTTCCAGATATAACTTCATGAATTTAATTTGTTCCATTTCTTGAGGGAAGAGAATAACAAATGTTCCACTCTGATTCAAGGTGTTGGTGTTGGGGTGATGGATGGGAAGTCTGCATGTTATGCATGGTTGTTTTGTAAGCTCATAACTTCTCTAATAAAAAGAAAAGAAAGAAAAAATAATTTTAAAAACCTACAATGAGATACAACTTCAAATCCACTAGGATGGCTATAATAAAAATAGACAAATTATTATTGAAGTCATAGGACTTATAGCTGGAAACCTAATGGGTAGACAAATTATCCAGGACCTAATTATTAACACTTCAATCCCTCAGTGTACAGGATGACATCATTTTCAAGGAAATGAACTCCTGTTAAGTACTCTTGGCCAATAAATTTAATAAATTCTCATTTAATTAGACAATTTGTTACCTCATACAAAATTCAAGATTCATAAAATTATCCTTTCAAACTCTGCTTTCCAGTGGAGAGAAGACTGTTACTCAGCAAATTTGCAAAGGACTGCAAGAGACAGCCAGTGCAATAGAAGGCATATTCATCCCGATGGACTAATAACCAATGTCTCCAAGGTGTTATTCCTTCTTAGGAAAGAGACCTTTATCAGCCTCATTGTCTCTAAGTTCCACAGGAATTTACTGAATACACCTCTGAAATTAGAGAAATTATGTTTTTGTTAGGTAAGCATATTTCCCCAAATATATAGGCATCCCTCTTTAAGCTTCTCTTTGCTACTACCCT
>JAQZBX010003419.1:0-65370 GCA_029593785.1 Cabassous unicinctus
TTTTTTTTTACTGTGGGTAAAAATCAAATTTTTCACAATACATGCAAATATTTGTAAAATGATATATAAATACATATGCATATATGTGCATTTGTTTACATGTATGTTATTTTATATATATATGTGTGTGTGTTTGTGTATTTTTAAAGGTGCTAAGATTACCTAAATATTACTCAGAAATTACAGGGATTAATGTTTCTCTTAACTATGCCACCTTTGCATCCTCTACCAAAAATGTCATTAATGAAATAAAATGACATTCCCCAAAGTATGAAGGAGAATTTTGGAGTAAAATATGTCTCATTTCATATTAATTTAAATATTATTTGTTTGTAACTAAATATATGACTTTGATCAAATATTTTACACAATCAATTTGGTTATTAAAATACATTATCTACATGCATGCATATGTAAATCCATAGGAGGAAGGGTTAAAGTGAGGAAGTAAATTTTCATTGTTTTATGTTTCTGCATAATGTGCTACTGTTTTCTTTTGTTTTATATATGATTTATTTCAAACTAAAAACCATGGCTCAAATGTTTTTCAAGTTACTTACACTACTTTTCTAGGAAATTTAGACAGAAGGTTCCTTATACTAATATTAATAGTATTAATTATTATTATAATAGAGAAACCATAATATATTATGTATGATAAAAGTAGGGTATTTAGAAGGATTGCCCTTTCAATGACCTAGGGCTGGAAGGGGGAAGGTCAACAGCCAGTGGCCCACTCCTTCTCAACAGGAAAGAGCTTGACAACAAGATGGCAATGACAGTCTACTTCAAAGGAATGTTAATTGCTTGAACCCATGAATTTACTGTTCTGGGAAATTACACAATTCCCTCCTTATGTGTACACACACTGTTAATCATTTACTAGGGTATGTGCACCCCTGAGCTGCTTTATGCATTAGCTAAACCCCCTCTTTGTGCTGTCTATCCCTATATAAGCTTTATTTTCCTGCTGAGAGGTATGGTAACTACCGGACTGACCATCATTGGGACTTGTGAGTAATAAATAACATGACTGCTGCTGACCTTCTGTGTGGTTTCTTTGGAATATAAAAAGTATTCAGTCAACTTTCTGGGACTTGACCTCCTGTGTTACAATAAAATACTATTATTATAGATGAAGAAGCTGATTTCCAGTGAGATAAATATCTTACCAAATTCACATAGTTGGTGAGTGGCAGATTTGGGATTCCAACTCTGTCACCCTGGATTGAAAGTGTGAGTGGTGAACTCTACTTCATCCTGGGTGTCTACTTAATTCATCTCCCATGAAAATGTCTACTTTTAATTATGTTTCAATACAGGTACGACATTGTATCCATTAGTCATCTTCCTGTATACATTCACACCCATACACATGGGTATTTGCATCCATGCACATACACACAATTGAAAATAATCATCCCTCCTGGCAATTTTTCTGACATCAAAAGCACTTATAAAGATGAAATTGTGTAGCAGTGAAACACAATTATAAGTGCAGTTCAGGAAAAATTGAACAATGAATCCTTTAAATTATACATTCATTTACACTCACCAAATAATTAAAATTATAAATATTTTCTTAACAATCTATTATGTTGTTATTGAAATTCTACTATGACTAGACTGTATAATTTAGAGAAATAAAGATAATATATAACTTCAATGCTCAATTCCAGGGATACATATTTGAGAGTCTTGTTTGGACTTGAAGCCCAGCTATAAAATTAATAATTCAAACATGATTCTGAAATATTCAGCATACTATTTTATGATCTTATTTTACATTGAAAATCCAAAAATAATCACAAAATATTTATTTTGTGTAAAAAGCCATTCTGTGTTAAAAAGTGTTTTAGTTGAGGTCCAGTATAAATCTCTGAGGTTTAAGTTGCTTAGCCTTGTCAAATTACCTATTCATGCTTCTTTGTAAATATTAATAGCAATATCTCATAGTGTCTTTATGTGCCTCAAACTAAAAAATCCATTTAAAGTCCTTACCACAATTACTTGCCCTTTGTAATGAATGCTTGCAATTATTGCTATTACTCTTGGCATCAAAGAAAGGAATATTATTAGATACAAAGTTGAGAAAGAGAAGACCCTGATTTCAATGAGCTAACAGTCTATTGCGAAGGTAAGATAACAATGCCATTAGGAAAGAAAAACAGACTCTCTATGAAATGGTACTCAAATGATCTGGATAAATCATTTATGGGGAGTCCAATGGGATGACTTGGAAATATGGGCTGAGGTTCTAAAAAACTGGTATAATGAAGATGAACTTTATTAAAAAAAGAGCAATTGATTGGCCTTAATTGTGTTATGAAAAAGCAAAGTATCTTAAATATAAGTAAGTGATAAGACTTGGTAATAGAAGCAGAGAAAGACTCAATATATTTAATGAATTAATTAAGGTGTATTCACTACATTGAAAGTAATGAGGCTATATTTTAACTTTTTTGGTCACTTCTTGAAAATATATTTGAAGCAAATTGAAAAAATTTAGAAACCCACATTTAAAGAGCCAGAGCAATAAACAAGTTAAAGTCAATATAATTTATTTTTACTACCCTTGTTCAAGAATCACCATAGAGAATGCCAGTGGAATTTCCTCCAAGTCTCTCAAGTATCTTCAAATACACCTCCCAACTCTTTCAATTCAGCTTCTCCAGGAAGCCCCAGAATCTGTGCATTTAGGGAAAAGAACATCACTGCTTATCACCACACTGAAGAGCCAAAGTCCAGATGTTTCTGACATTTTCACTGAAGTTGGGTGAAATAATTATTCTGACTACACATCTAGTTAGTTAAAATTATATATATTTTAAGTATAATTTGAAAACTAGATACCAAGAATGAGTCTTTTTGTAATTTTTTCCTGAGATTTATTTATTATTGTTGAGTTAGAAAAGATTTTTTTCAATATTTTGTCTTGAGTTCAAGTAGACTAGAATATCCTTTCAAATTTGGTTGGTATTGGCATTAACCAATATGTTAATTCTTTTGTTTCTTTTCCATTTTTCTCTCTTCCCTTTTATTTCTCTTCTTCTTTTCTTCCTTTCTTTGTTTTTTTTTTTACTTGCCTGAATATATTTAAAGTCATCTCTTTAAATAGCAATACAATCATTCCTATATCTGCATGAATGCCAAAGAAATTATTTTTCCCATAGCGATATACCCCCAAATATATATGATTCTTTTCTTTTATAGTGTTTAGATTCTTCTAATTCATGTCACTTTTAGCATTTTAGTAGTTTACCAGTCAACTTTAAGAAACTTGTTCTAATAGAAAATAGACAATGGAGATGCTATCTTGAAATCCTTGGTTACAAACATGGGATAGTGAGATGCTAAGATAGGATGCTAAAAGAAATTGTGGAATGTTGTCATATTAACATCAATAAATTTTAATTAACTTAATTACAGAAGCAATATTGAAATAAAATCTCTTTAATAAAGAAATCAAAATAATATAGAACATTAAAATCCTCTTGGCTATCACTTTCTTTGTTCCTCAGATGTAAATATTTCCTTCCACAGCTATGCTATTCATTTATAAGAAAACAAGTACTCAAAGAAATTATGTGACATTCTTCAGGTGGAAGGATAATTGCACTGGATTACTTTGTGTACCTTATGGTTTTGCTCAACAATATATCTTGGTAATTTATCAATATTAGATGTTCCAGATAGACCCAACATTTAAATTTCTGCCTCATTTTCCATAATAAGAACATATCACGTGTTATTGACATTCTATTATTATTAGGTATTTATATCATTTCTACTTTCCAAATTTTAACAATGGGACATTAAATTGAGTGCTTTTTGGAGTAGTTTCATTGGATGTTATTCCGATTCCCAAATTCATCATCAAAATTTTATCTGGAGTATCATTCTAATATTATTTTTTTATGAAACTGAAGAGAAAAGAGATCTCATTGTTTAATTTGCATTTCCTTGATTCTAATAGGGTGGAGTATTTTTATAGATGCTTATTGGCTAAATTTTAAAATTCTTTCTGTGTATTTCCTATTGCAATGTTTTACTCTTGCACAAAATTGTGTCATCTCTCTTTATATTAAAGATTTGTAGAATTTACACATATTTATTCCCATTATGCAATTTTAAAAAATACTTTGTTCCTATGATTTTTTCATATGGAACTACTAAATGTATTGATTTTTTTCTCTATAAATTTTCTTCAAGTGCTTTAAATATTTCCTTGCCCTAAGATATACATAATTTTTCCTCCAATATTTTTTCTACTTTTACTTGATATGTTTGTGTTTCTCAACTATCTGTAATACATATTTTTATTATTAGTGAGATAGAGTTTTCTTTATTTTTTATTTCCAGATGGAAATTCAGAGTCAGTTACTGAAATGCTTATTTCACATCATTTTGAAGTGCCAATATAAAATAGAATGTTTCATTATATTTATGTGTGTTTTATTGACTGTCTTTGAGTCTATCAATCTGTCTATTCAGCATTGCTTTAATTGCTGTAGCTTCATAATATACTTCATTATCTTAAAAGTTATGTCCATGCCTTTGTTCTTTTTAAAAAGTTAGCTTAACTACTTTGGATATCAACTATGCTTGAATGTTTGAATCAGCTTTCAAATTCATTAAATTCTTGTCAGATATTTGATATTTAATTATGAAATGTATGGATTAACATGGGAATACCGACATATTTACTATATACTGTATTGATTTGTCCAGAACATGAAAAGAGTGTGTGTATATATATATACTTGCATTTTTTTTCATCATTTGATAAAATTCAAGGAGGGGGTTGCATTATCAAGGACAGGATCCACAGTTTAAATTTTTTTAATTTTTAAATTTAAAAATTTTATGACACAGCACAGGACCATTGCAATTGGACTTTTGCGTATGTCACAGTGATTCTTCCAGTGATTTTTCAAGAAATTAACAAGAAGGTGTTAAACTAAAGTCCATGGATGGAATTCCAGTTAGTCCATGAACTCCCTAAAATCATGCTTAATATATCTATGTAGGCCATATGTTCATTTTTCTAAAACTATTTCATGGAAACCCATGCAAATTGAAGGACATTGTTAAATTGCTTTTCTAAATCTTCAGAAGTGTTGCTGACAAATTTTAACCAAAGTGTAGGGTTTCTTTTTCTATAAAAATGATCTTTGAGTTTAGCAATTTTGTGACATATTTTAGATCAGTTAACTACTACTTGCAGAAAGGAAGTAAAAAATGCCATATAATAACTTCCACCAAAGGAAACTTTCCTTTTTAAATTGAACATTCCAGGACATGCCCCCACAATTGTGTAGCAAGCTTGTGAAGGAAAAAAAGTGGCTCCATTCAAAGAGACACAAGGTGGCAAACAGATCAAGTGAAGAATTATCTCTGTATGCAATTTGCCTCTCCAACGGTGCTGCCATGAAAGGAAGTGCCAGAAAGTGGATGAAAGGACAAAAATGAAGAGAACTTCTGTCTTAGAGTGAAAAGCCCACTGGGAAATAAGGTAAATTCCAAGAATCCATAATCGTACTAGAGGTCCTTACAATGGAGGAATCTTTTTCCACAAATATCTGCTTTTTGCTTGTTTTCACTCTCCATTATGTTTAATGTTCATGAAAAGGTGCTGACAGCTCTTTCTGAGATTGTCATCCAGGGGTCCAATATTTAAAATAATGAGTCCACTGAAGTCTAATGCCAATACTAAACATTCAGAATTTAACACAGTTCTTGTCAATGGGAAATGTTTAGAATATATAGTCCCTTGCTTGTTCTTGAGAAATAGGTAATTCATTGTTCTATTATGCATGCCAGAGATTTAAAATCAAGTCTTAAGCTATAATAATGAAATTACATCACACAGTTGACTTTTTAAATGTTTCATCTTTTAGTGTTCACTGTGTTGTTCATGGTAAACATGAATCTTTGGCATTTATTACAATTGCAATTAATAATTTGTACTATTTTTGATCTTTTATGTCAATGCTAATGAATTATATTCTATATAAGGGTGGAGATTGTACATCTTTTGATCACTGCAGTATCCCTAGCACCAAGTAGATTGATGAAGTCAAAATAAATAATATATATATATTTACTGAATGACTTTTTAAAAATCCACAATTTCAAACATTTTAGTGGTTCATGTATATCAACGTCCCCCTCTAAATTATCAACCCCACAGTAGCAATGGGATATGAAAGCATCACAAAATTTATCCTCTTGGGCATTTTTAGTGATGAGGATGTGAAGGCTGCCTGTTTTGTGCTGTTCTTATTTTGCTATCTTGCTATTCTCTTGGGAAACCTGCTCATTCTGCTCACCATCAGGGGGAGACACCTCAGTTAGCAGCCCATATACTTTTTCCTCAGCTACCTGTCCTTCATGGACATCTGCTTCACCTCAACTGTAGATTTAAAAATGATCAAGGACTTTCTGACCCAGTGGAAGACTATCTCCTACAACAGCTGCATTAACCAGTTGTTTTATGCTTACTTCTTTGGTGCCACTGGGATCTTCATCTTGGTGGTCATGGTTTATGACTGCTATGCAGGCATCTGTAGATGCCTTCACTATATGATCATAATGAGCAGACAGGTGATGGCCTCTGTTACCAGAGCATTTATCCATTCACTCATACATGTATTGATTATCATAGAACTTCCCTTCTGTGGCCCCAATCAGGTAGACCATCATTTCTGTGATGTAGTCCCCCTGCTAAAGCTGGCCTGCACTGACTCCAGTCTGTTGGCTATTGCAATCATTATACCACAGGGGTGCTGTCCATTTTGATTTTTGTTGTCTTGGTAATTTCCTATATGATCATCCTGTCCACCCTGAGGACCCACTCATCTGAGCCCACCGCAAAGTCCTCTCCACCTGCAGCTCGCACATCACTGTGGTGTTCACGTTCTTCTTGCCCTTCATCTTCACCTATGTCCCCAGGGCTGATTCCCTCATGACAACAAGGTGTTTGCCCTATTTTAGACCACGGTTGCCCCCATATTCAACCTCCTCATCTACATGCTGAGAAACACAGATACAAAGAATGCCATGAGGAAAGTGTGGTGCTGAGACAAGCTGTTTGAAGGGAAATGATGCCTCTGGTGTTTGAGCCCTTTGGCATCTCATTCTTTTCACAGACTTTTAATGTCAACAAATGCAGCTGGTATGCTATCATCTAAAGTTGCAACCGCCCCCCCCAAAAAAAAAGACCTGTAATAAAATTTCTTGCTGTTACTTTACTTCTTCGAGCTCATATACAAAGGCAATGGATCAGATGATTTCATCCCTTTCAGTCTGACATCCTGGAACTTTATGCAGTCTTCAAAATTTACCCTGATAAAAGGTAAATAATGTCCACTATGTGAGGGATAAATGAAAGATGAAATGTTTGGCAGTCATGCCCTTCTTTAGGAAACACATAGTACTGCTTATACCAAAGGAAATCCTAAGGACTTCAGGCTTTGAGATTTCCATTATTAAAAAATAATAATAATAATTCAATGCCAAAAAACATTATGTGTTTTAACTATTTACATTGAACAAATGATGCTTCTATACAATGCAATGGAATATAATTATAACTACTTAGGTCTTCTCTTGCCTCCTTTTAATCCTTCAAAAATATGTTACCGGCTCTCTTATTTTTATTGTCAAGATCTCAATAACAGAATTGACTACTGAAAAGATAGACAAAACCAATATTTAATATGATGGAAATAGCCAATGAAACAATTTTTGTTTCAGAATCTATTACTGCATGCAACCTCTAACATATCATCTTAAACATTTTCTCTTTCTCCTTCCTTCCCTCTATCTCTTGACCATTTTGCTATTTTTTCTACTTCTTTTCCTCCCAACATTCTTTGCAACAGTAGATATGCAATTAATTAGGGGAAGACAAAAGAGACAAGGAAGGAGTATAAGAAGGGAGGAAAGACAGGTTCCATAATAATCCAGTCTCACCCCTCAGAATTCAACAATATGTGAACAGATATTGTCTTCTCTTTTCTAAAGAACATAACAATTTTTATAACACAATATTGGTCTATCCTGTTCTCCTTCATTTCCAAGTTTTTCTATAAAAAAACATACAATACACAAATTATTGCCAAATAATTTACTTACCTTGCTTACTCATGAAAATATCATTAATCTAGTATGAATAAAATGTATGTGATTAAGAAATATGACTTGGAGAATGGGCTTATAAAATAGAATCTTGATACACTCATCTGCAATTCTTAACTGTGTGTATATGCCTATGTATTAGGATAGCTAATAATACTTTTTCCTTTTTCCCTGGTATTACTGCAAAGGTTGCCTTCTATAAACAAAGACTCTAATTACTCCATACTCCATTTTAGCATGATGTCAGCAACTGGGGCCAACATACTTCCTCTCCTGGCTCAATAGGAGATCTCCTTTCAGAAAGGCCTTAAAATCATACCCTGTGGCAGTTTGAGATTATTTATGAACCCCCAAAATGAGAAGGATTATTTTTGTAAACTCCTCTGTTCCTCTGGTTATGATACCCTTTGATTGTATTAAATTCAAAGGTTTTAAGTTTACTTGATTAAATCAATTTAGGGCCTTTGATTTGACTAAGTCAGGAAAGTGTGTCTTAGGGTTGGTTCCCTGCCCCCTTGATGAGCTAATATAAATGAACACTCACTCAAGAAGACACAGAAGAAGACACAGGAAGAGAGAGCTCCACAAACATGAAAGAGGAGAGAACTGAGAAGGCCCAGGAAGAAACTAGCCCAGTGCCAACCTACACCTGAGAGCATAAGAAGTGGGGACCATGGAGCTTTAAGAGGAAGAAGGAAGGAAAGACCAGAGATCATCCACCATCTTGCTTCACTACATGACAACAGACTTTGGTGAGAAAACAGGCCTGAGTTTGACTCTTTAGGGCCTTGTAACTGAGCCTTTACCCCCAAAAAATAACCCTTATAAAAGCCAACAAGTTTTTGGTACTTTGTATCAGCACCCCATTGGCTGATTAATACATACCACATGCAGTATAAATACAAATTTGAGTAGTGAGTATATTGTAGGTCACTTAAGGACTGAGATGTCCTAGGTGAGTTCAGCTGGTCCTCTGCTTATGTCTTTAAAAGACAAAACTCAAAGTGTCAGACTGCCTGGGCTTTAATCTGGAGGCTTTGGGGAAGAATTCACTGCTAGTCTCTTTTAGGTTGTTGGCAGAGTTCAGTTCCTTCTGAATGTACACCTGAAGTCCTTGTTTAATTGTTGACACTCAGTCAGGACATTTATCATTTTAAGACCTCCTGCATTTTTGGTCATGTTGTTTTCGCCATCCTCAAACCAACAACAGTGTGCCAAGTACTTCTCATGCTTCAGCTCCTTCTGACTTCTCTTGCTGCATCTCTTTTTTTTTTAATTAATTAATTTATTTATTTATCCCCCCCTTGCTGCCTGCATTTTTACTGTATCCATTCGCTGTGTGTTTCTTCCGTGTCTGCTTATCTCTCCCTTGTTGTGAGGTCCTGCTGCATCAGCCCACCGCACACTGCATGGGCCAGCCTGCTCTCACAAGGAGGCCCCAGGAAGTGAACCCAGGGCCTCCCACATGGTAAATGGGAGCTCTATCCATTGAGCCACACCCGCTTCCCTTGCTGCATCTCTCTAGGCTGGAGAAAGCTCTCTGGTTTAAGAGCTCATGTGGCTTGGCAGTGAATTCAAGATGACCATATATAAGACCATCAGAAACATACTTATGCAAATGGCTCCACTATTGGGCACCAACAATAGGTTGATTACATAAGTACCTATGCAAGTAAGTTACAGCAAAAGCTGTGCTCACCCTGTATCACAGTGACCAATCCAATTAGTTCCAAAGAATAGAAATCTTAGAGTCAGGATAATTTGGCTATAGAATACCAAATGGACCGTTTCCACACGAAAAAAAAAAAATCAATATGTTTCTATGTTCATGATGGCTGTGTAATATTAGGGCTTATAGAATGCTACCTAGAAATCAGCAGCAATGAGAATGATGATGGAGCTCTATATGATACCAATGACACGGTGTGCAAAAACATGGTTTATATAACCATTGTAAGAAATAGCTTTCCTTGCAGAGTAGGAATAATAAGTAGTCTAGGGGCTATGGTAGTTGAGAAACTATCATGTGTAATGGCAGACTACAACAGGAAGAAGTGCTTGATGTTTTCAAGGGTCTTGATGAACCTCACAGTCACAATAATAAGCAGGTTCCACACCATCATCCTCAATTAGAAAATGAAAAGATTTTAGATATCATTATCTGCTTTGTAAGATCCTATATCAGTCTAAGTTATATGAATTCAGTCACTATATTATTCTGTTGACTGACTTCTGCAGATATGATAAAAGCACAAGTAAGGAATAACCTGCAAGGAGAAAATATAATTTAATAAAATGAATTTTAAATGTTGAGTCTGAAACCTGAGCTGTCACTGAGCTCTGACTAGCATTGAGAATAATTTCCCTCTCTCAGTATTTTTAATCCTCTTGACAAAATGGGATTAACTCTACCTATGAATACTTTTAAGATGTGAGGATAAAAATTATGACTGTGAATACTAGAGATAATTTACCTGAAAATAAGATTTCCCTAAGTGTAAATTATTTAATTGCAATTTCATTTTCCTTTAACATCCAGAGCATGTTTGGGTAAATTTTTGAGACTATTATGGTCAATGAGAAACAGCAACAGCATCAACCACACACACACACACACACACACACACAGCATCAAACTATCAAATAAACAATTTCAAAACTGTCCTTTCCAAATAATTTCTTGGTAGTTGTGCATGAGAAATAGTGCAGTGATGACCCACTAAAGTATATAAACAGCATGAATATTTATTATAGTCTATTGCCTTGAAAAGATTGGTCTCTTACCTTTCATTGCCCTCTCATTTCTTGGTTGTTCCTCCTTCTAAGTCCAGCCAATGTTATTAAACTTTATTTATTTTTGTAAATTATGAAGTGTTATTCAAACTTAAATTCCTCCCCATGTACAGGTATTTTTGCTTGTTTGTTTGTTTTTTGTTTGTTTGTTTGTTTTTTTGAGGTACCAGGGACCAGGCAATGAACCTAGGGCCTGGGACATTGTATATGGGAGCTACACTCAACCACTGAGACACATCAGCTCTCCCCTGCATTGGTTTTTACATTCGTTTTTGCTTGTTGTTTGTTTCCATTTTCCTCAGGAGGCACTGGGAACTGAACTCTGGAACTCCCAAGAGGGAAGCAGGTGCTCAACTGCTTGAGCCACATCTGCTCCTTACAGTTTTTCTCTAAATTCCTTAATAGATTTTCTTTTTTTAAAAAAAAAAACAACAACAATTTATTGAAGTATATCATTCATACATGAACATACATAAATTATAAGTGTTCAGTAAATATCATGATCTTACAAAACAAACATGCATAACATCATACAGGGCTCCCACACATCACCGCTCCACAAACATCCTGCATTGTTGTGAAACATTTGTTAAGTTATGAAAGAGCACCATCAAAGTATTACTACTAACTATAGTCTGTATCTTCCTCCCCTATACATTTTTTAAGAATTTATTTATTTATTTACTTTTATCCATTTTTACACCCCACCCCATTTTTGCTGTTTCTGTGTCCATTCACTGGGCAACTCTCTGTGTCCATTTCCTGCCCCCTCTTCTCATCCTTCTCCTCCTGTCCTCACTGGGATTTGATCCTCAGAATCTCTGATGTGGGAGAGAGGCATCTTACCACCTGCATCACCTTAGTTCCTGTTATTTTGGTGCATCTCATCTTGGCTCTACCTTGTATCACCCTCCTGTTATGTCATCATCTTGCTGTGTGGCTTGTGGGGCCTGGAGGCTCACCCATGCATGGGGCCTGGCAGCGAACCCTTGGATGGGGCTTTACAGCTCACCCACTGGCGGGGCCTGGCATCACACTCATGGACAGGGCCTGGTGGTCCACACACTCATGGGCCTGGCAGCATACCTTTCCATGGGGCCTGACAGCACAACGTTGCATGGGGCCTGATGGCTCACCCATGGACAGGGCCTGATGGCTCACCTGCACATGGGGCTTGGCAGCTCACCCACTCACAGGGCCTAGTGGAACATACACACACAGGGCCTGATGGCTCACCCACAGATGGGGCTGATGGCACACCCGCTCACGGGGCCTGGTGGTGTACCCACGCACAGGACCTGGTGGCGCACGTGCCTTTTATATTTTTCTGTTTTTTAATTTTTACCGGGAGATCCCAGAGGTCGAACTCAGGTCCCTCCATATGGGAGACAGATGCCCAACCACCCGAGCCACATTCATCCCCCTGCTATATCCTTAAGGTTGACCAAAGATATCTTAAGTTGCAGTCTTTTCCCATACAGGATGGTCATATAATAAATAAGGCTTAGCTTATCACCAGCTTTCTAAAAACCAGACCTAGGGAGAAAAACTAGGTCTGGGGACACATGCATGGTTTCTAATATAGTGAATGTTTAGCCTACCCTGATTATCACAAAATCAGAACAGTGAGAATATTCACTTCCTTAATAGATTTTCTTAAGACACAAGAGGGCACTGAGTTTATATTTATGTTAAAGTAAATGGCATTAACTTCCTACCATGGTGGGTTACTTTATGTACTTCGAGTTTTTAGCTTAAGCTTTTGTGATACAGAAAATGTACTCTTATAAAGCTTTAGGACATATGTGGTGTTTTTTGTAGTTTGCATCCTGTAGAATACATAATATACCCCATACTGTGACTTCAAGTAAGAAAAAACAGAAATAAAAAGGGACTAACTTTTCTTGAGATTCAACTTGATCCCAAATCTATAGAGGTTGCTCTCTATCCATTATATTTATTCTTCAAAATTATAAAAACAAAGTGTGAATGCCAAACCTTGAAAATATATTTACAACACATATGAAAGACAAAGGCATACTTTCTTTTTTATTGAAACAACTCTCAAAAATCAAGGTGAAATTAGGGGTTTTTAATTAGGGAAATGCAAAATAAAATTATGTTTTTCACTTACTAGATTGAAAAAATTCTTAAAAGTATGATAACATTTGGGATAGGTAATGGTGAGGAAAACAGGTAACCTCACTTACTGTTTATAGGAGTGCAAACTGCAAATTTGAGGGGGTGATTCTCCAAAATTTACCATATAAAAATGCACAAGGACTTTGACCTAGTGATTCCCCTTCCTATAAATATACTCATACACATCACAACAATAATTGCTGCAGTGTATTTGTCTATAGTGACAAAAGGATGAGAAAGAACTCAAATTTTCATCATTATTGGACAGAAAAGTAAGGGATTGCTAAGTAACCATTAAAAGGAACAGAAGCATAACCGTGTGTTGAGATAAATAATTGTCTTCAAGGTGCATTGTAAAGAAAGAATTGTAGAATTATATGCATACTTTTCTGGCCACTATTAAAAAGTTATTCATTGACTGCTGTGTGACAGACCTTGTACATGTTATTAGAGACATAAAAGCTAATGATTTAATAATCACTGGACTTGAATAACTTACAGTCCCGTGTGGGGTGGCAATACTACTTGATATGATTTCCTTTGATGTGCTGAGTATGAAAAACTAGTAACGTGGAATAAATATTCTAGAATATTCCTGGAAGAAATAATATTCGAGTTAAATTTTGAGGCATTAGTCACATTTAAGAAAAAGAAGAAAGAGAGACAAGGTGTTCCTAACAGCAAGAATATAATAGGTGCCCAAACCATCTCAGCAACAAGAACACTATTCTTCCTGCAAGTGGCTCATTTTCAAGACTCTCCTAATGGCTTATTGAGATCCACAATTGCTTTCCAACAACCTTTTGAACCCACATTTGGTGTTTTACTTGCTCTCATTGGCAAAAGTTACTCTTTGAATCAATTCTTCTATTTCATTTCCCTTGGGATTTATGGTTGGTTTATCTCTACATTGTCAGTTAACGTTCCCTGGGATCTATACACCAAGTCCCCTTGTTTGCACAGTTTATAACAACCAGGTGTCAGACTATACTTATCTAGAAACTTAACTTCCTTTTCTTATTGTTTCACATCTGGGAAGGCCAGCTTTGCATACTCCCTTAGCTATCCCTGTCACCCAAGTTTCAGTCTGGAACAAAGGGCAAGGCATAACTTGGTGATCCAGATTAAGATACCAAAGAGTTGCCAGGTTCAATGTGGAAAAGTACAAAAAGAATCATTTCTAATATCTAGAGAACCTCAGGCTTTATTGAAAATAATTTATTGAATGGAGTATTGTTATCAAAAATGGCTGGTATTATTGGATGTTCAAGAAAATTTATTTTTCCAACATTATATTATGAAAATTCTCAAAATGATAACAAAGCTCAAAGTGAATACACACATGTAATCCAAATACCTATCATGTTATAGAAGATTCTGTCACTCCAGAAATTTCCCTCATGCTGCTCCCTATACAATCCTGAGTCATTCCCAACCACCATAGCTAAATATTGTTCTGATTTATTTTCCAGCATAAATTAGTTTTACCTGTTCTAGAATTTAATATATATGAAAGCATACATACTATATTAAGTAATGCTTCTTTCATGAAGGAAATATTTTGTGAATATAATCAATGCTGGTGTATCACTGCATCATTCCTTTTTATTGATGAAGAATATTTCATTGTATGAATATACCACAGTTGAACCATTTTTCTATTGATAGGCACTTGGGTCTTTCAAGTTCTTAGATATTATGTGCAATGCTTCTGTGGACATTATAGTACAAATATTTTTGTGAACAAATTATTTCTCTTGGGTAAATAGCCACAATTGGAATTGTTAAGACATACGGTAAATATATGTTAAGTTTTATAATAAACTGCCAGAACCTCTTTCAAAATAGATGTAACATTTGTACATCCCATCAACAACAGAAAACTGTACACATAATTAGACAATTTCTCACTATCTGCCCAGCAATGCTTTGATCCAAACTTCCATATCTCTTTCCTGGATTATCACAGTATCCTCTTAACCAATCTCCCAGCTTCCACTCTTAATGCACTAAGGCAATCAGAGTAATCTGATTAAACCATAAATCAGATCACATCCTAAAGCCCTCAAAAGTAAACCCCATAGCCCTCTATGATGATGTGTCCTGATATATTTCTAATATCATCTTCAACTCTTCTCTCTGTTGTTCCCTTTCTCTTGCCACACCAGACTTCTTGATTTTCTTCCTATACAGCAAGCAAATTCCATTTGAAATTACTGTTTCATCTTCCTAGAACTTCCTAGAACTCTCCCCATGAAAGTATACTCAAAATTCATATAAGTCTGATAAACACTGTTGATGTTTTGGATTATATACTTCTTTGTTGTGAAGGACTGTCTTGTGTATTGTAGGCTAAGTAACAGCATCCCTGGCCTCTATCATCTTGATGCCAGTAGAAACCCTCAACCAAGTTGAGACAACCAAAAATGTCTGCAGCCATTGACAAATGTCCCTTAAGAGGAACAATTCCTGGGAATCACTGATTTAGGGTTACCTCAAATATCAGCTAATCAAATGGGCTTACATGACCATCCTATCATATAGAGTACACATCCCATCTTCCTAGTTTTGCCACAATCACTCTCTTTTGGTGCCTTGATTTATTTTTAGTTTATGGCACTTTTTAACCCACATATATTAAATAATTGCCTCATTGTTTATTATCTGTCTTCACCTTTCTAGATACTAAATCCAGAAAGCAATGAACATTGTCTATTTTATTCACTGCCATATTTTTTAACATTTAGAATAATGGATAGGAAAGAGAAGATGGTAGAATATTGCCTGTTTCATATTAATTTTATATAAAACTTTTTTTAAAATGTAGTTTTAGACTCTATTTTTCCCAGTTATTTCTAGCAAACAAAATCCTGGCAGGGAGTTTGAAAGTATAGGTTCTACATTTACCTCTTTCAGAACCTAAAATAAATCTATATAACAATTATTTATAGTAAAATTTAAACTGTTTTTTTAATATTCTTTAAGACCATTTACAAAACCAAGAACTTCTGTATTTATTGATATGAAAATTTCCATGAATTTGATATGCATAATAAAAGAAATAAAAGAAAAGAAAGGAATAGACAAGGGAAGAAAAAAAAAAAGAAGAATTTTAGTTATGTACATTCAAAAGAATTAAAAACTGTCCTGTGGACTGTAAGTAAAGTCTTTTCATGAAAATTCCTCTTCACCTGAACAGCATTTAAATGAATGTTTGCAACTTTAGAATAATATTTCTTTGGTTTCAAAAATATTTTGGCACATAAAAATGTACTGTGTATTTTTTAATAATATTTGTAGAGCACATTGTAGTAAATTGTAGGAGATTTGAGGGTAATAATAGTTAATAGTACAAAGATTTACTTTATACTATATAATGAATTTGTATAAAACTTCAAATAAAATGTTTTCAAATATGTTAGTGAGAAACTGACTTTGTTCTGTGATCATTACTTTTTATAAAATATATTTTATAAGATGCTTAGATTACATACATGTTACCCAAAAATTACAGGGATTCCCATGTTTCCACCTCCCACACCTCCCATAACATCCCACATAAACATCTTTCATTAGTGTGGCACATCACCTGAAATGGATATACACATCTTGAGGTTTTGCCATTAAGCATGGACCATAGTTCACATTGTAGACCACACTCTCTCCCACACAGTTCTGCATGTTATATGCTGATGTAAAATGGCTTATATCTGTCATTGTAATGTCACTCAGGATAATTCCCAAGTCCTAAAAAAGCCCCTATATTACAACTGCTTTTCCCTTCCCTGCCCCGAAAGCATCTGGTGGCCACTGGCTCCACCTCCCTGTTGTAATTTCTTCCATTGCTTGAATCACAATATGTCTATAACAGAATACCATTAAGTCCACTCTAGTCCATAGCTCTTCCCCCAATCCTGAGGAGTTTGGGATGGTGATGTATGTGAACATTACTTTTAATATTAGTTTTTATAGCTGATACACTTACCCTCAGTTTTTCTCTCTATTTTGACATAATTTCATTCTTAGATATACTTTGCAAGGATAGTACAATTAACTCCCATGATCACCCTTTGCTAAGATTCACTAATTTTCTATACTTCTTTTCCTCCCTTCCTCCCTCTCTTCCTTCCTTCCTTCCTTCCTTCCTTCCTTCCTTCCTTCCTTCCTTCCTTCCTTCCTTTACATTTAAAAACATAGTTGCACTTTTTTTCTGAATCATTTGTGAGCAAATTGGTTGTGTGCCCTTTTAGCCCCTAATGCTCCATTGTGCATTTTCTAAAATAAAACATTATGTAGGATAACCACAGTAAAATAAAATTTAAAAAACCCCAGGAATTTTTTTAAGGTGCAGGGTCCAGGGAATGAGTGCACAACCTCATATGTGGGAAGCCGGCACTCAATCACTGAGCCACCTCAAATCCCTGAGTTGTTTTTTCATTTGTTTGTTTGTTGTTGTTGTTTTTAAGAGGCACCAGGGACTGAACCCAAGACCTCCATGTGGGAATCAAATGCTCAACTAATTGAGCCACATCCACTCCCAATTTATTATTTGATATATTATCTAACCCGGTACAAATTCAAATTTCATGAACAGTCTCAATGATGGCCCTTTTAGACATTTTATTTTACTGAATTCTGATCAAACACTGCAGTCAGTTATTATTTCTCTTTAGACTCCTTTAATCTGGAACATTTTCTTTGTCAGTCTTTGGCTTTGAAAATCCTGAAGTACATTCAGTAATTCTGAAGTATATAGGCTAGTTACTTTGTAGATTAACCTTGAATTTGGATCTGTGCTGTGTTTCCTTATTATTAGATTGATGTTAGACATTTCTGCAAGGAATATTAGAGATGTGATGTTGCATCTTCATTAACAGTATGATAAGAAAAAACACTGTACACAAATTAGGGACCTTATTTGTTTTACAAATGAAAGTATAATTACTATTTATAGGTTCACTGTTAGGTAAATCATTTTGGAGTTGGTGGTCACTGCAAAATTGTCCATTGGTTGGATATGATGTCCCAAAATTAAGAAAAAAACTTTATTTCCCCAAGTTTAATTTGTATATAATACTCTTGAAACACAAACCCTTTTAAGTTTTCTTCCCCTATAGCAATTTTTTCCTATATATATTCTTCTTATTCTGTTATCCTAAATTTTCATTTACACTTTAGTCTATTTATTTTCTTCTCTACTTCTTACCTTCATTTATTCACCTGAAATGCAAATTACTACGAAAAGCTGTATAGCCAGTGTGTTTTGGTGTGTGTGCATGTTTGTTTTGGTACTATGGAAGATTAGATTATATCAGTTTATGATGGATTCATAATATTTCCATTTCCTACTAAATTTATATCATCTTTCTCATGTGAGGCTCCCAGTTAGACATTACTTCCTAATTGTCCAGGAAGAAAAAAAATGTGAGAAAACAAAAAACTAGAAGCATTTTACTAAGTTTATTTTTAAATCATTTTTCACCAAGAACATGGTTATTATTGGCAAGTTTGTACAATTAAAGATTTAGAAGCATTTTTAGAAATGAAATAAAAACCTGTATTGGACTAAAAATGTGTTACCAATCATAGAAAACGTTGTGCTCCAAATGTCAGGTTACACATCATTTTATAAGACAGGATTTGTAGAGAAGAAACACTCCCTCTAATCAATCAGTTGAAGGCTTTATAAGGGGAAATGAGTTCAAAGAATTTCGCAGCTCATCTTTGGACAGCCAGCATCTCCCGGAAACTCAAGGACCTTCATACTATTGACAGATACCTAACTGATTCGGTTTGCCTAGAGAACTCTGATTAATACAACTGCTAACCCTGGTCAGTAGATTACTTTATGGTTTAAACTTTGCCCAGTACAATTTTATAGGGTATGACAACATGTATATTGGCCTGTATTCATCATTGCAAAATCATGCAGAATAATTACAATGCCCTAAAAATGCCCCATGTTCCATGTATTCTTGTCTCCCCCTACCCTCAGAATCTCTGGTAACCACTATCTTTGAGTTAAATTTACAAGTTCTTTTGTTACTACAATAACAGATGGAAAAAACTGTTTTACTTGGCAGTAGTAGATACTCTTTGCTTTTGGGGATGGGTTTTGTTCATTATCATCATTTTGTTAGTTGTCTTGGATGAGCCTGTTGAACTGGAGTGTAAGTGTTGTCTGCAGCTCTGCTGAGATTCAGGGCTCAACCGGCATATGAACAGACCAAAGATATAAGTCTCTGGGATATATATTTAATCGGTATAGTGCTAATTATAGGTTCAAATAAAAGAGTTAGAAAAATCTTGTATAGCGAAATTACAAATGACTCTAACTCTGTTAAACTGGGGAAATCGGTTATTATATATTCCAAGGTAAGTTCCACAAATGGGGTGCTGATTTCATGTGGTTATGTACCTTTCCTATAGTGTCCAGATGTCCCTAAAGCCCCTGGGAGCACCCCTGTTTGAGGCATTGTTTACCATGGCAGTTAGTGAGATCTGCCTGTGACATGCATAAGCTAAACCTCTGGAATGACCTCCTGACTCACCTTGAAATCTCTTAGCCATAAAAAACTCTTTTGTATTTAATGTTTTCCCCTTTTGGTCAAAGTCTTTTTCCAAATGTATCACTGGTTGGTCCTTGGTAATAATCCCTCGGTGCCAGGGAGGCTCATCCCTGAGAATCTTGTCCAATGCCAGGGGGAAGGTAGTGAGTTTATTTGCTGAGTTTGGTTTAGAGAGAGGCCACATTTGAGTTACAAGATGGTTTTCAGGAGGTGACTCTTAGGCAATGGATATTATTAGACAAAGTTTCAATTTTATAAGAATAATGTTCCTAAATACAAGCACTGATTTTGAAGGCTTAGCATATTAATCTGTTTTCTTTTATTAGGCACTACCTTTGTACTCTAATGATTCTTGCCACTCTAATAGAGAATGTAGCAAGACACCCCAGGATGGGATTTTAATATTTAGTTTGTTATTGTGTGAGTTTCTATGCACTGAAATAATACATTGTGACCTCATAGCATGTGATAGGGAAAAAGCAGCTAATTAGTTTTAACCAGTCAGAAGGGGTGGTTAAATGAGAGATCCATGGGCTCAACTGTTATAGTTGGACCATGGATCACCAGAGAAACAATACAATCCCCCTGAATGCTGGATTGGTTAACTGGTAACTGCAATGTAGAGGAAGAAGCTTGCTATCTCAGAACCAAAAGATATAACTAAGCTATGAGAAAAGTAAGGTCATGAGACATAAAAAGAGAAAGTGGCAAAGGGAAGTTCTTACATGGCAGTGAGACAGGAAAAGTGTATGGTGAACTCCTTCTTGACTCAGGTAATTTCCCAGTCAGACCCCTGTGCATGGCATCAGCCATCACACATGTGTCCCTTGTATCTTGATGGTATGAGGAACAAGCCCTCCACCAGGTTCCAGGGAGGGTATCCATGGTAAGGTAGGTGGGTTGAGATTATTTTCTGTGGCAGAAAGGACAGAGCATGAAGGAGTAGGTAGAAAAGGTCAGGGACAGGTAGAAAGGCTGACAAGCTGAAACTTACTCTTCCTGTCCTATTAGTGGTCACCAAAATCTTGGTAGATCTTGGCAAAAAACCTCAGCCTAGGGTAGGAGGGTTCTTTACTCAGTCACAAAAAAAGAATTCAAGGATTAGTCATATAGTAGCAGGAGAATTTAATATAAAGTGAAAGTACACACTTGAGATGGGAGTGCGGGCATACTCATAGGAGTTGTATGAGTTGTCCTTAATTTATTTTAAATAAAGTAATTTGTAAGTATAATATACATTATTCTAGGTAAAGAATTTTGGATTATTAACATTTTTAAATTTTTAATAAATACTGTAGGCACATTTATGTTTAATTCTGTAAAATATTCTCTGACTTCTAGTAAGCTAGGGCATGGTTAGGACCTAGAAGAAATGATATCTGAGTTAAGTCTTGAAGATTTAGTAACAAATAAGATGGAGAAAGAGGAGGAGGCATTCCACAGAGAAGGAACAAGAATGCCCACACCATCTCTATGGATTCAAAGATATCCCATAATAGGTCTTTGAGTCTCTGCATGTTAAACCATGGTCTCTGCCCTATCTATTCCAGTGGACAGTTGTCTTTGAGTCACATGTTTGTTTCTTTTTTATTTCTCCCTGTTCTTTATGATATGATTTGATTTGAATTTTTTCTCTCTTCCCTGGGACAGAGGCAACAATTTCACTTTGCCTTTAAAGTCCATAGCCAGGAGCCAGCTATGTCCTTACAAAATACTAGAATTAAAATTATCTTTACTCTACAGCTCTACAGCTCTGCATTATCCTATGGTCAGCCCTAGTGCCCAGTTCTCAGAACCAATAGTTTTCTGGTAATGTCCCTCCTTTCATTTCTAATTTAGTTATTTGAATGTTCTCTCTTTTGTTCATTGTCAGTTAATTTTATTGATATTTTCAAAGAACCAATTTTTGCTTTTCTTGAGTTACACCGTTGTTGTTTTTTTTAAATTCTCTATTTCATTCATCTCCACTCTAATCTACTCACTCATTTTACTTGTGTTCTTCTTTTTCTAGTTCCTCCAGGTATGACATTATTTCTCTGATGTGAGATCTTTCTTCTTTATTAGTGTAAACATGTAGAGCTATAAATTTCCCTCTCAGCACTGGCTTTGCTGTATCCCATAAGTTTAGGTATGTTGTAATTTTCCTTTAATTCCTTTCAAGATATTTCCTAAATTCCCTCATGATTTCTTCTTTGGCCCAATAGTTGTTTAAGTAACTAGTTTAATTTTCCCATATTTGTAAGTCTCAAATTTTCTTTCTGTAATTGACTTCTAGCTTCATTCCATTGTGGTCAGAGAAGATACATTTCATAATTTCAATGTATTTAAATTTTGGGGACTTATTTCATGATCTATGTTAGAAAATGGTCTATCCTGGAGAATGATCTATGTGTACCAGGGAAGAGTGTATTCTCTTGTTTTGGAGTGAAGTGTTCTATATATGTCTGTTGGGTCTAGTTGGGTTAAAGTATCATTCAAGTCATCTATTTCCTTATAGACCTTTTGGCTAGATGTTCTATCCATTATTGAAAGTGGTTGTATTGAAGTCTCATTATTAATGTAGAACCATCTATTTCTCCCTTCAATTCATTTATATATTCAGAGTTAGGAGCATGTTTTCATTTCCTAGCTCCTAAAAGAGATAGTGTGCAATGCATTGGCTTAACAACAGGAATTTTTCGGCTCACAAGTTCTGAGGCTAGAAGGCTTACTTTGTCCTAACATCAGTTTCTTCTGGCTGGTTGGAAATCTTTGTGGTTTTTTGGCTTGTATGTCAAATAGCAATGCACACAGTAGTGTTTCCTGCTTTCTTTTCTAGATTCTGTTGGCTTCCAGCTTCTGGTTGCTAACTATGCTATCTTCTTCCCTGTTCATTTTCCGTTGCATATATGGTCTTCAACCATATTGGTTTAAGGCCCACTAACATTCAGTTTTTTTTTTTAATATTTATTTTTATTTATTTATTTATCCACCCCAACCCTTGCTGCTTGTGCTCGCTGTCTGCTTTCTGAGTCCATTTGCTGTGCATTTCCTCTGTGTCTGCTTGTCTCCCTTTGTTGCATCATCTTGCTGTGCCAGCTTTCCATGGGCATGGGCTGTCAGCTCTCCACGGTGTAGGTGCAAGCGAACAGCTCTCCATGGGTATGGGCCATCAGCTCTCCATGGGTACGGGCCAGCTTGCCCTCACGAGGAGGCCCCAAGAACTGAAGTCAGGGACACCCATATGGTAAATGGGAGCCCAACTACTAGAGCTACATCTGCTTCCCTCTCATTCAGTTTTGACAGAGCTTAACTAATAATCTCTTCAAACATCCTATTTACAAATGACTTCATACACCAGGACTGGAATTGTTACTCAGATATACCTTTTGTGGGGGATAGGTTTTGATTCCAAATACTGTGTATATATTTATAAGTGGTATGTATTCTTGATGAATTGACCCATTTATCAGTATAGTGTCCTATTTGCCTGTTGCAACAGTTTTTAACTTAAAGTCTATTTTATCTAATATTATTATAGTTACACCATATCTTTTTTTTGTTACAATTTGGAAGAAATATATTTTAACTCTTTTACACTTTTTTAGGAGGTACTGGGAATTTAATCCAGGACCTTGTACATTGGAAGAGGTGCTCAACCTCTGAGGTTCATCCACTCCCCAGTCCTTTCACTTTTAATACATTTATTGCATTGAATTTAAATTGAGTCACTTGTAAACAGCAAAAGGGTAGAGTCATGTTTTTAAATGTATTCTCTTTTCTCTGCCTTTTGGATGGAGAGTTTATACCATTTACTTTTTTTTTTTTTACAGTCAAGTAATTTTTTTTCTTTTTTTTTTGTTAATATTTGTTAATATTTTAAAAGATGCTTAGGTTATATAAATGTTACACAAATATTACAAGGATTCCCATGTTCCCCACCTCCCACACCTCCCACAACCTCCTACATAAACATCTTTAATTAGTGTGACACATCACCTACAATTAAATAAACATCCTGGGGCTTTGCCACTAAGCATGGACCATAGTTCACATTGTAGACCACACAGTCTGCATGTTATATACTGATGTAAAATGGCTGATATCTGTGATTGTAATGTCACTCAGGATAATTCCCAATTCCTGAAAAAGCCCCTGTATTACAACTGGTTTTCCCTTCCCTGCCCTGAAAGTGTCCAGTGGCCACTGGCTCCATATCAATGTTATAATTTCTTCCACTGCTTGAATCACAATATGCCTACAACAGAATACCAGTAAGTCCATTCTAGTCCATAGCTCTTCCCCCAGTCCTGAGGAGTCTGGGATGATGGTGTCCACTCCACCTCCAAGTGAGAGGGAGCTTATATCCCATGGATAAGATGGATAAGATTATCCTGCGTGCAGCTGCAGAGTGTCTACATTCCCTGGGATGGCCATTGTCCATCATCATCTCCTTGCCACATGACTTGGGTGAGTCCATTGAGCTGTAGAGTAGGACTTGCAGCTCCACGGACCATGTGCAAGGAGGACTTATTTGAGTCCAACTCTGTCACTCTCTGGGGCACAGATTCCAAAGTATAGCCCACAGATAAGGCATCCATCTCTGGAGTTATCCCAGCTTATATAGGACCTCAGGAGCCCCTCTGTGTGGGGTGATATCCACTTTGGTGTTCTATGAGATCCTACTGAGGTATGTGTAAGCATTACCTCTGGGATAACATTCCAACTCTCTTTGAATTCTCTTAGTCACTCATTTTTCTTTCCCTTTTGTCCCTTTTATTCAAGGTCTATTTCCAGTAATATTGCCAGTTGGTGCTTGGTAGTAATCCCCCATTGCCAGGGAGGCTCATCCTTGGAGTCATATCCAATACTGGGGGGAAGGTAATGCATTCATATGCTGAGTGTGGCTTAGAAAGAGGCCACATTTGAGCAACAAGGAGGCACTCAGGTGGCAACCTTAGGCACCCCATAACAGTAGCCTAAGTTTCAACTATGAGAGCAAAGACTCATAAGGCTAGTCAACAATAACAACAACCCATAAGTGGACCATCCTCCTTTGCCAAACATTGGCCGTGCACTTGGGGGATTGTTGCTGCTCCCTTGGAGAATGTGGCAGACCTATCCAGGCTGTGAATTCAGTATTCTGTCATTTATTAAGTGATTCTCCACCCACTGTGACCATGCCCCACTCCTTGATCATTTGAACAATTTTATACATTTTTACGTATATTCAGGTGAACGTCCTCCCATGAAATCCCCATCCCTGACACCCCCCACCAATGATCCTCTCCTGTCCCCATTGTAACCCTTCTGTGATCCAAACCTTCCTTAAAGATAAAGCCCATATAATAGCCAAATACAATTAATAGGAAAATGAAATAATAATGATAAGTTTAAATGTAAGAAATAAGAAACATGGAAACTTAAAAAAACACTAAAAATAAAATAAAATAAAGGATTGTGATATTCAAAAAATGGGAAAAAACAAAAAAATTTTTTTAAAATTTTAAACAATTTTCCTTTTATCACTGCATTATTGGGTGTCCAGTCTATACCATGACATCTTCCCCTTCTCACTTCCCAATGTCTCCCAAATTTTCATTGAATTTTCAGAGAAGTTTTAGGCCACAGCAAAGTCATTCACAGAATTCTAGAGATTCTCATATATCGATCCTCCTCCCCCTTTCCTCACCCCATATTAAAACCTTTTTGTATGTGAATGGTAGCATTGTTATAACTGTTATACAGATAGCGAAGCATAGCTACTAAATAATATCAATGGTTTACAGTATAGTTTACAATTTAGATGGTCCAGTTTAATAATTTTTGATGATATTTACCATGTCCTGTGTCCATCACTGAAAGGTAATGAAAAACATTTCCCCTGACCACTAAATACACTCTGTTTGATCTATTCTGTTCCTCCCACCCCATCCTGCTGGGGCACATGACACACCCCTGTCTTGACTCATTGGATAGCAAGATTCATAGTTACATGCAACAAGATGTCTTGACTCACTGATTGTTCTCCCATATTAGGATCCACCCTTGCTCATAAGAGATGTCCACCTCTTTGTTTCTGGGTGAATCGATCTGCCAAAGTTGGGGGTCTGTCTCCTTCCCACTCACCATATGGGTCTCCACTCCGCAACACAACACATTATGACAGGATGAACACTCACACACTCCCCAGAAGCCTACTACAGAAGTGCCTCATCCTGAATGACCCCCCAACCAACACCCTAAACCAGTGACACTGCATAGTAATATTGCTATAAGAGCATTCCTGCTCCTGCACTTTCAACCTCATACCCACAAATTCTGTGTTCACCTGGTCCCTCTCACATCTCTCCCTCCAGTATGCTGGGTATTCTAACATGCCCTTCCTAATCTACCCACCTGTCAACCCAGTACCACCAAACACAGTACCATCACTACCCACCTGTCCTCTCCTTCAATATGCAAATATATCACTTTATCATGGATTATGTCCATATGGGTGACGGCTCCCAACCTTCTCTTCTCTTTCTCTCTCTTGTTAACCTATCTTTCAGACAATGGTTCTCAGAGACTGCTCACTTTCCTCATTTCAAATCAGTGAGGTCATGTACTGTTCATCCTTCAATGCTTGGCTTGCTTCATTCAATATAAGGTCTTCAAGATTCATCCATGCTATTCCATGTGTTAGCACTTTATTCCTTCTTACAGCTGAGTAATATTCCATTGTATGTATGTACCACATTTTGTTTATCCATTCATCTGTTGATGGGCACCAGGGTTGATTCCAAATTTTGTCAATAGTGAACAATGCTGCTATAAACATTGGTGTGCATATGTCTGTTCGTGTCTTTGCTTTCAACTCTTCTGGGTATATACCCAGCAGTGGAATCACTGGATCATACGGAAGATCTATTGTTAGTGTTCTGAGGAACTGCCAAACTGTCCTTCACAGTGGCTGGACCATTCCACAATCCTACCAGCAGTGGAAAAGTGTTCTTATTCCTCCACAAACTCTCCAACACGTATAGTCTGCTGTTTTTTTAATAGCTGCCATTCTAATGGGTGTAAGATGGTATCTCATTGTAGTTTTGATTTGCATTTCCCTAATAGCTAGTGATGTCGAGCATTTTATCATGTGCTTTTTAGCCATTTGTATTTCTTCCTCGGAGAAGTGTCTTTTCAGGTCACTTGCCCAGGTTTTAAATGGGTTCTTGGTCTTTTTATTTTTGTGGTGTAGGATTTATTTATATATGCAGGAAATTAAGCTCATATCAGATAAATGGTTACCAAATATTTTCTCCCATTGGGTAGGCTGCCTTTTTGTTTTCTTAATAACATCCTTTGAGGTGCAGAAGTTTTTAATTTTGAGGAGATCCCATTTATCTATTTTTTCTTTTGCTGCTCATGATTTGGGTCTGAAGTTCATGAAACCATTTCCTTTTACAAGGTCATGTAGATGCTTCCCTACATTATCTTCCAAGGTCTTTATGATTTTAGCTCTTATATTTAGATCTTTGATCCATCTTGAGTTGATGTTTGTATAAAGTTTGAGATGGTGTTCCTCTCTCATTCCTTTGGATATGGATATCCAGTTCTCCAAGCACCACTTGTAGAAGAGGCCATTCTTTCCCAACTGAGTGGGCTTGGTGTCCTTGTCAAATATCAGATGACTGTATGTGTGAGGATCTATATCAGAACTCTCAATTTGGTTCCATTGGTCTGTATGTTTATCCTTCTGCCAATACCATGCAGTTTAGAGCACTGTAGCTTTGTAGTATGTTTTAAAGTCAGGTAGTGTGATACCTCCAACTTCATTTTCCTTTTTCAATGGGTCTTTGGTGATTCAGGGCCTCTTACCTTTCCAAATATATTTTGTAGGTAGTTTTTCCAGTTCCTTAAAAAATACAGTGTTGATTTTTATTGGGATTGCATTAAATCTGTAATTAGTTTGAGTAGGATAGACATCTTGATGATGTTTAGTCTTCCTATCCATAAACAGAGAATATTCTTCCATTTATTTAAGTCTTCTTTGATTTCCTTTAAGAGTGTTTTGTAGTTTTCTGTATATAAGTCCTTTGCATCTTTAGTTAAATTTATTCCTAGGTATTTGATTTTTTTAGCTATTGTTGTAAATGGTATATTTTTCTTGATTTCCTCCTCAGATTGCTCATTATTGGTGTACAGAAATGCTACTGATTTTTGAGCATTGATCTTGTAGCCTGCAACATTACTGAACTCCTTTATAAGATCTAGAAGTTTTATTGTAAATTTCTCAGAGCTTTCTGCATATAGGATCATGTCGTCTGCAAACAATGAAATTTTTACCTCTTCTTTTCAATTTGGATGCCTTTTATACCTTTTTCTTGCCTCAGTGCTAGAGTAAGTACATCTAAGACAATGTTAAATAGGAGTGGTGATATTGGGCATCCTTGTCTTGTTCCCAATCTCAGAGGGAAGGCTTTTAGGATTTCATCATTGAAGATGATGTTAGCTTTGTGTTTTTCATATATACCCTTTATCATATTCAGAAAGTTTCCTTCTATTCCTATCTTTTGCAGTGTTCTTATCAGGAAAGGATGCTGTATTTTGTCGATTGGTTTTTCTGCAGGTGTAGAGATGATCATGTGATTTTTTTCTGTAAATCTGTTTTTGTGGTGTATAACATTAATTGATTTTCTTATATTGAAACATCCTTGCATACCTGGGATGAAACCCACTTCTTCATGGTGTATAATTCTTTTGATATTTACTGAATGTGATTAGCAACTATTTTGTTGAGAATGTTAGCATTTGGGTTCATTAGAGAAATTGGTCTGTAATTTTCCTTTCTTGTGGTATCTTTTTTTTGGTATTAGGGTAATGTTGGCATCATAGAATGAGTTAGGCAATATTTCTTCTACTTGTATTTTTTGGAAAAGCTTAAACAGGATTAGTGTTATCTCTTTCTGGAATGTTTGGTAGAATTCAGCTGTGAAGTCATCTAGTTCTGGGCTCTTCTTAGTTGGGAGGTTTTGGTGACTGAGTCTATCTCTTTACTTGTAATTGTACTGTTGAGTTCATCAATTTCTTCTTTCTTCAATGTAGGTGTTTGTGAGTTTCTAGAAATTTGTCCATTTCCTCTAAATTATCATTCTTATTGCCATATAATTTTTCAAAGTATCCTTTTATGATACTCTTTAGTTCTGTTGGGTCAGTAGTGATATTCCCTTTTTCATTCCTTATTTTGAGTATTTGCATCTGTTCTCTCTTTTTCTTTGTTAGTCTGGCTAAGGGTTTTTCAATTTTATTGATCTTCTCAAAGAATCAGCTTTTGGTTTTGTTAAAATTTTCTAGTGCTTTCTTATTCTCTATTTCATTTAGTTCTGCTCTAATCTTTATTATTTCCTTCTTTCTACTTCTTTTAGGTTTAGTTTGTTGCTGTTTTTACAATTCCTCCAAGTGTGTGGTTAGGTCTTCAATTTTAGCTCTTTCTTCTTTTTTAATATATGTATTTATGGCTATGAACTTCCTTCTCGGGACAGCTTTGGCTGCATCCCATAGGTTTTGATATGTTGTGTTGTCATTTTTATTTGTTTCAAGGTAGTTACTGATTTCTTCTGAGATTTTCTCCTTGACCCACTGTTTGTCTAAAAGTGTGTTGTTTAACTTCCATATTTTTGTGCCTTATTTGTGTCTCTGGCCCTTACTGATTTCCAATTTCAATCGATTTTAGTCAGAGAAATATTACTTTATATTACTTTATACTTTTTATAATTTATTGAGAGTTGTTTTGTCGCTCAGCATGTGGTCTCTCTTGGGGTATGATCCATGTGCACTCGAGAAGAATGTAAATCCTGCTGTATTTGGGTGTAGTGTTCTGTGTATGTCTATTAGGACCAGGTCCTCAAATGTATTACTCAGAGTCTTTTTTTCTTTATTGATTCACTGTCTAGATGTTCTGTCTAATGGTGATAATGATGTTTTAATGTTCCCTGTTATAATTGCTTAGGCATTTATTTCTCCACTTAATTTTCCAGAGTTTGCCTCATGTATTTTGAGGCACCCCAATTAGGTGCATAAATGTTTATGATTCCTCTCTCTTCTTGATAGATTACCCCTTTTACTAATATATACTGTCCATCTTTGTCTCTTGTAATAGTTTTGCATTTAAAGTCTATTTTGTCTGGTATTAGGATAGCTACTCCTGCCCCTTTTTGGCTATTGTTTCACTTGTAAAATTGTTTTCCAGCCATTCACTTTCAGCTTCCCTGAATCCTTGGGTTGAAGGTGGGTTTCTTCTAGCCAGCATATAGATGGATCATGTTTCCTTATCCATTCTGCCAATCTGTGTCTCATGACTGGTGAGTTTAATCCATTAACATTCAGTGTTATTACTCACAACGAATTTTTTACTTCAGCCATATATTCTTTGGGTTAATGTTTGTCATATGTTGTTTTTATTTCTCTTTTCGTCTTTTTAGTTGTTCTACACTCTCCTCCAACTCTCTCTCCCTTCTTTTTTCCTTTCAACTTGTAGAACTTCCTTTAGTATTTCTTGAAGTGCATGTTTATTATTGTCATACTCTCTTAATTTCTGTTTATCTGTGAATATTTTGAGCTCTCCATCATTTTTGAATGCCAGTTTTGCTGGATAGAGAATTCATGGCTGGAATTTTTTTTTTCTTTTACTACTTTGACTATGTCATATCACTGTCTTCTTGCCTCCATGGTTTCAGATGAGAAATCAGCACTTAATCTTACTGTGCTTCCCTTTTATTTGATGGCTATCTTTTCTCTTGCTGCCTTCAGTATTTTCTCTTTGTATTGAGCATTTGACATTTTGACAAGTATATGTCTTGGAGTTGGCCTGTTGGGATTTACACTGTTTGGGGTGTGCTTTGCTTCCTGGGCATGTACATCCATCTCTCTCAATAGGGTTGGGAAGTTTTCAGCCATAATTTCCTTCAACACTCCTTCTGTTCCCTTTCCCTTCTCTTCTCCTTCTGGGATGCCTATAATGCATATGTTTGTGTGTTTTGTGTTGTCGGGTAAATCCTTGAGTCCCTGCTGGAGTTTTTCCAACTTTTTATCTATCTGTTCTACTATCTGTTTGATTTCACATGTATTGTCTTCCACATCACTAATTCTTTATTCTGCCTGTTCAAATCTGCTGTTATGTGAATCCAACGTCTTTTTGATTTCTTGGATTGTGCCATTGATCTCCATCTTATCCATTATCTTTTTATGTATGTTTACAATTTCTTCAGTATGTTCTCCCAGTGTCTTCTTAATATGCTTAATCTCTTCCTTCTCTTCATTAAGTTGGTCCATGATATTTGTTTTGAAAGCTTTGATTAGTTGCTCGATATTCTGTATCTCTTCCTCATTTTTAGTTTGTTCATTGTACTGGTCTATCTCTTCCTGTTTCTCGGTGTGGTTTGTAATTTTTTGTTGCTCTCTAGTAATCATTTTATGTTGATGGGTTTATTCAGCTAATTAGATTCTCTCTCTGCTTGAGAGTTTTATTTAGCTGGTGGTTCTGTGTGTGTGTTAAGTTTTCTCTTTGATACTTTGTTCTTCTTATTTTATTTCCTTGCTTCTTTCTATGTTCCCTTGAAGGCAAAAGATTAGGGCTAGAGGAATTGAAAGATGTGAGAAAGGAAGAGGGATAATAGTAATATTGATAAAAGTTAGAAGAGGGGCTGTATAAGACTTAGTAAACCAAATAATTAACTCATGTAGGCAGTGTATATTAACAGGAAAAAAAGTGGAGTACCTACAATGGACTGGGAAGCCAAATTGAGGAAAATATATAATGATTTAGAAGGCCAGAATGATGAGAAGAGAGAGCAAGAGGAGAGAAAAGGGTGAAAGAAAAAAGTAAATAATAATGAAAAAAGAAGAAAACAGAATAGATAGAATAGTACTTGACAACCTTAAGTTGTGGGATAATCAAAAAAGGTCATATGTAAGAACTCTTACAGAAAGCAGAAGGCAGAAAGATGAAGGAAGGAAAAGAGATAGTGTTGGGAGACAAAATCAGTATAGACAGAGAATGGGGAATCACGGAAGAAGAAGCACAGCAAAGAAGAATCGTGCTTGGAGCACGAATCTTTGATAGCAATCCACCTCACTGTCCAGCTCCCTCTACATCAATGTTCCCAAGTTTCTCACTCCATGCTCCCCTAGCACAGACCCCTCAGGCAGGATCCTGCCCCCAATCAGCCATCCCCCAAGAGTGAGTTAATGAGTGCCCTCCTAAACTGATGTCATCTTTCTATATACCATGTATTTTTAAAGTAATTACTAATAATATTAAATTTTCTTCTGTCATCTTGCTATTTGGTTTTTAAATTTACAGTGTTTTTTTACCCCACAATTCTTCCATTAATTCTTATTTAATATTTATTTGTAGTGAAAATTTTTGTGTTTCTTCTCATTTCCTTCTGCATGTATTTTTCAGATTTAAATTTAACATTCAAACCTGCAGCAATCACATTTTATTTGGTAACAACTTAACTTTGACAGCATACAAAAAGTTTATTGCTATATACCTCCATCTATCCACCAATTTGTTGCACTTTTTACAAATTATATATTTATACATCATATGTTCCAAATCATAGATTTATCATTTTTATGAATTTTCATTTTAGAACTTATAAGATGTAAAAAGGATAGTTACATACTATTTTGGTTTTCCAAAGAGGTGTTGATGCAAAGTATTAGAAATGTGTTGGATTTTATAAAGGGTATTTATTTGGAATAAGAGCTTACATTTCAAGGCCATGAGAAGTCCAGGTCAAGGCACCATAAGAGGTGCTTTCTCACCCAAGTCAGCTGCCACATGTTGAAGCAAGAGGGTGGGCATTCTATGCCTCGTCTTTGCTTTCCCCTCCAGAATCTACTATCTCTTAAACTTTGCTTTGAGCAACCAGGAATAGGTCTTGTTTCTTTCCAGGCCTATTATATCAGTCTCAGCTATTCCACTTTCTTCCCAAGTTCAGCTATAAGGTATCAGACATTTAGCAGGGCTGGTCTCCTCTTGAGATGCTTTGTGGGCTCAGCCTCATTGGGCTTTTGGAGGGCTTCTGTTTTCCTGCTGTCCTCTTTCTCACATTTCAGAATCAAATATGCCAACTTCCTTTTCCTCTGTGTGAGTCTCTGTGTGTGCCTTTATATCAGACCCCAAAAAACGAAATGAATCATGCCCTACTGACATAATCCATTCAAATGGGTCTCCCACCCACAAGAATGAATTATTTTAAATCATAATATTTCTCTTTTTTGTTTTCATAAAATAATTTCCAACTGCCACAGATATTCAAAAAATAATACAATAGAGCTAGAATTTATAATTACCCATATAGTTACATTTACTGGAGATCTTTATTACTTTATGCATCTTCCATCCACTGTCTAATGTTCTTTCCTTTGAATATGAAGAACTCCCTTAATCACTGCTTATAGGATACATCTAGTTTGATTAAATCCCTCTACTTTTACTTATTTATGTATTTCTAAATAACTTTCTCATTTTTTAAAGACAGTATAACTGGATACAAAATTCATGCTTGTTAATTATTTACTTTCAACACTTTACATATTTATCCCTCTGCCTTTTTGCTTCCATGGATTCTCATATGAAATCAGCACTTAATCTTATTGGTAATCCCTGTACATTATAAACTGATTTTCTGTTTTCAACTTTCAGAACTCTCTCCTTTGGCATTCAACAGTTTGACTACTATATATCTGAGCATGGTTCTCTTTGAGTTTATCTTGTTTGTAATTTGTTGGGATTCTTTTATTTATATATCTATGCCTTTTGTTAAATTTGGGAATTTTTCTGCCATTATATCTTTGAATATTTCCTATGCCCCTTTCTTTCTTTCTTCTCCATATAAGATTTACATAATACATATATTGGTACACTTGATGGTATCCCACTCCTGACCTTGGTTCTGTTAACATTCCTTATTATTTTTGTTCTCCAGTCTGAATGATTTTGTCTTATCTTTGAGTTCAGTGGTTTCTTTCTTCTACCAACTCCAATCTGCTGTAGAAACAAGCTAGGGAATCTTTTTATTTCAGTAAATGAGGTTCTCAATTAGAGTATTTTTGTTTCATTGCTTCTTATAATTTATATCTTCTTACTGAGACACTCAGTTTGTTCACTTGTCATTTCCTTCATATCATTTAGCTCTTTCTTTGTATTTATCTTTAGCTTTTGAGCATATTAAAGATCTTTTTTTTAAGTCTTTGACTGGCATGTCCAAAGTTTGGTTTTCTTTATTGATAATTTCTGAATTTTTATCTTGTTCTATGTATGAGCCATCATTTCTTATTTATTTCCTTGTCTTATATTGTTTTGTGACAAACTGTATATGCTAAGGTTTAATGTGTAAATTCTGGGACTCAGTCCCTGAGCTGTCACTACTGTAAATTTGAATCCAGCTAATGATATGATAGAGATTTTCTTTAGTGACAGTTGCTACCAGAAGCAAAGCAAAACAAACAAACCCCTTCCCCCCAAAAAAAAAATCTTTCACAGTTTTTCCAAATTGGCTTTGTGTTGGCTGATTCTATCCTTCATAGTTTAGCCCTTCTATTAAGATCAACCCAAAGTAAAATCACAGGGTTCTCTGAATTTTCTAAATGTGTGTCTTGTCCTGAATGTGTGCTGTGGACTTAAGAATTCATCCATTTACAGGGATCCAAATACCTCCTCTACTCACTGTGAAATAGACCCTCACCCTTCTGGGCTTCTCGATTGTATGCTTTGAAGCAAGTAATACTTCACCACAGGTTGCTACAATTTTATTTTTTCCAGAGATAAGTGTCCTGGTTCAGTCCTTAAGACTGCCATCCAAGGGATTGCCACCAACATACAGGCACCCCAATATCCACATAGGGATTACTCTTTTCATTGGAACCAGCCAGAGACTTACTTTGATACTGCAGGACAGCTGCACACTGTGTTGGGGGAAGGGATGGAGAAGACACCATCCAGGGTGTCATGACCTTCTCTTATCACTTTTTAGTTGTGCTTTCTTGATTTAGGTCTCACTCAGTTACTGCAATCCTTTAACTGTTTTCTGAAGGTCTAAGGGAGATGGATCTGTCAGTTTTTGCTAGTTGTTCACAGATTCTGTGAAGAATACAACCCTGGAGCATATTATGGCCATCTCAGTCAATGAAAAGTTTAGCAATTGATTCCAGATCTCACTACTTTTCTAATATATGCATTCAATTATATAAATTTCCTACCATACACCATTTTTGCAGTATCCTACAAATTTTGATAATTTGAATGTTCATTTTAATTTAGTTCAAAATCATTTTAAATTTCTCTTAAGACTTTTTCTTTGCTCCTGGGATATTTAGAAGTGCATTTAATATAAAAATATTTTGGAATTTTCCAGTTTTCTCTCTATTAAGATTACTAGTTTGAGTGCATATTGGTCTGAGAGTATTCTTAAATTTGTTGAGGTGTGTTTTACAGCCCATTATGTGGTTTACTTTGGTGGCTTTTCCATGAGAGCTTTAGGAAGAATGTGTATTCTGATCTAGTTGGATGAAGTATTCTATAAATGTTAATTAGATCTAGTTGATTGACAGTGCTGCTCAGTTCAAATATAAACTGATTTTCAGTTTTCTGGATCTGTCACTTACTGATAGAAGGGTTTTGAACTGTCCAACTATAATAGTCTATTTTATTTGATACAATATCAAAAGATGTGAGCCAAAAACTGTTAAAATAACACAGAAAAATTCATCTATTTTTCCTTGCAGTTTAAACAGTTTTTGGCTCACATCTTTTGATATTCTATTGTTAAGCACACACATTAAGGAATATTATGACCATTTGAAGAATTGATAATTTTTTCATTATGCAATGTTTCTTTATATCCCTATAATTTTCCTTGCTGGAAAATCTACTTTGGTTTATTATTTCCCATATTTGTAATTATTTTCTATTCCTTAACATTGTTTTTTGTAGATTTGGTGTTTTTTTTTGTTTTTTGTTTTTTTGTTTTCTCTCCCTCTTTCATTTAATGACTTCTTTGGGACAATTGAACATTTAACCTCTTTTTGTTAACCACTCAATTACACTGTTTTTCCATCAATGGTTGCCTTAGCCTTTGTAATATAAATTTACTTTCATCTCAGACCACTATTAAAGAAAGCTAAACTATTTCATGGGTAATGCAGAGACTTTATAACACAATGTTCTCATTTCCTCCCTCCCTGCCTTTATAACATTGCTGTTGCTCATTTCCTTTTTATGTAAGTTATAAACATGCAATATATTGTTTCTATATTATTTTGAACAATATTTTTACCTTCATTATTATCTTTTCTAATGTTTCCCCTTTCTTTATGCAGCTCACAGTTTGACCTATATCATTTTTCTTCTTCCAAAAAGCTTTTACTTTTTTTTTTTGCAAAGCAGTTCTACTGGCAACAAATTCTCTCAATTTTTATTTGTCTGAGAAAGTTTTAATTTGTCCTTCTCTTTTGAAGGATAATTTCCTTGGATACAGAATTCTAGGCTAACAGTTTGTGTCTTTCAGTGCTTTGAATATTTCATGTTACTCTCTTCTTGCATGCATCATTTTTCAAAAATATTCCAATGTAATTCTTATCCTGTTCTTCTATAGGTAAGATGTTTTTTCACATGGCTCCTTTAAAGAATTGTTCCCTATCATTGGTTTTATGCAATTTGATTAAAATATGCCTGTATTTGAAATGCTTTTTTATATTTCTTAAGTATCCTGGATTTGGGGTTTGTTGCTTTTACATTATGAAAGAGTCTAAGCCATTATTGTTTCAAATAATTTTCTATTCTATTCTCTATTTATTTTCCTTTCAGTATTCCTGTTACATTTTTATTACACAGTTTTAACTGTCCCATAATTTTTAGATACTCTTTTCCAAATTTTCTATTCTTTGTACTCTTTGTTTTCAGTTTTGTATGTTTTCTACTGACATATCTTTAAGCTCACTTATTCTATCATAACACATTTCCATTCCACTGAAGGGTCCATCAAAGGTGTTCTTCCTTTTTGTTATACTGTTTTTGATTTCTAGAACTTCTTAATTCCTTTTTAGAGTGTCCATTACTCTTTTTATATTAGCCAACTGATCTTACATGTTGCCAACATTTTTCATTAATGCCCTTAGCATATTTATAATACCTATTTTAAATTATTGTTCCAATAATCCCAAAATCTTCCATATCTGATGCTTGCCATGTCTCTCAGACAGTTTTGTGGTTTTTATCATGACTTGTAATTTTTTTCAAAGACAGACATAATGTATTTATTTTAAGGTTTTATATTTGCCTTACTGGAAGGTTGACTGTTTATTATTTGCTACAGCTGTATATGTGAGAACCTAACATTTTGTCTCTTTGTCTTTGGGTTTCCTTAGAGTATTCTTCTTAGAGTCTGAGTCCTGTAATTCTTTTCAGTTGCAGCCTCATTATTATTCAGGATTCTTATTTATATACTAGTAAACATTGGAGAATGAGAATTAATCTATAATCCAATAATTAAATTTCACCTTTTTAGTGAGTCTGTGTTCTTGGACAAATGATTCTCAGATTTTTTACACCCCTTTGTTAACACAAAAAGAATAGTGGTGCTGGAGTTGGGTATTTCTCATCTGCAATGTTGATTAAGTCCTGGAAAAGCCATGTAGGTTAGTAGCTGATAAAATATTTTCCCTTGTGGACAGACATTTGTTAATAAAAGCAGACTGTTCTGGGCTTATTCCAACATGCTTACACATCTCCTCACCTGTCAGAAGCATGATGAAATATTACTCTGAAATTCCTATTGATAATTTGGTGGAATTCCTGGAAGTAAGGTTCATGAAAATGTGGGGTTCTCCTAAGGCAGGGACTCTAGAAGTTTTTATCTGTCAAGCAACCGATGCCCAGGCTACAGGAATTTGTCAATTATATATGAAGATTCCTACCTGATTCTGGTTCAGTAGTGATTTCTGTTCCAGGATAAGTTGTGACTTTCTTTATCTATGTATTTCTAGAGTTGGAGGGGGCATGTGGTAGTTTGACGCTTTTATGACACAGAAAAGGTCATGTCCTTAGAGTTAATATATTCTTGTTGGTGTGAAACTTATTGTAGGTGGGAACTTTTGATTAGGTTACTTCACTCTAAGGGTCTTACTCCTCTTATTGAAGTCCTTTATAAGTGGGAATAATACTGAGCCACAAAGACAAAGAAAAATCTACAGGAGCTCAGAGATGAAGCCACAGAAATAAGGAAGCTGAAAGCAACAAGACCTAAGGGATAAGGGAGGTGGCACAAAGTACCTCTCACTTGACAAAAAAGCCTGGGATCATCTACAATAGGTTTTCAGGGAGAGAGTATCACCTGATGCCTTGATTTCAACATTTTCACATTTCAGAACAGAAACGTTCAACATAATAAATCTCCATTGTAAAGCCAACCCATTACTGGTATATTGCTTCTGGCAGCTTTGGGCAAAAAAAAAAAAAAAAAGAGAAAGAAAAAACAAACAAACAAATTTTGGTACCAGAATAGTAGAGTGCTACAAATACCAAAAATATGGAAACCAAAAATTGATGATTTGGAAAATCCTGGGCTTGTGTCCCTAGACAGTAGTGCTCCAATTGAGGACTTAACTAAGCATGAAAAAAGTCAGTAATTTCAATGCAAGTCAGGATTACAATTACAGTTTATCAGAAAGCAACTGTGGGTGGTCGTATTGTTTGATGGCTTGGACCTCTGTGTGCTACTTGCTAAACCAACCAGTTTTTATGAGATCTGTACTAATGGAACCACTGCCAGTCTGGACTAAAAGGCACATATTGGAGAAAGAAGAATTTCAAAGACAGTACCATGGAAGCCGAGGTCTGGACTGATGACATCTTCTCAGACCAGGAGAGTGAGTGTGGAGGGTGTGAGTATACCCCAGCACTTGAAGAGAGCAGGCCTTCTATCCCATTGTTTGGGAAGAATATTACATGCCCATGCTTCAGAGAGATTGGAGCACAATCCACAAGGATTGAGGAGAATTGACCACCACTCCACTGTTCTGAGAGGGTTGATGACATGTCCTGGAGATAGGGGAGAGTTTGGACATCGCCCTAGTATTCTCAGAAGCTTGGGCCTAAGATTTAGCCTCCTCTCTGATATTGGATGAGTGTAGAATTGAGAGCATTGTCACTGAACAAGCCCTTTCAAAGGGTGGGGCTGCTGCTCCATCATGCCTGGAGAAGAAGACATCCTTGCATATATGACTTGCATACCTTGAAATCTAATGGAGCAGACACTGCAGGGTTTCAGAACTGTTTGGGATGCATGGCCCCTGTTTTCCTTCCAATTGCTCCCTGTGGAAAGGGGAAAATGTACTCTATGACTGTGCTTCCTTTGTATATTGGAAGCAGATAGTTTCTTCTCAATTTCAAAGTCCACAAACTGAGGGGAATTTTACCACAGGACAGAACTTACCTATAACCAATTTTGATAAGACTATGCACTTAATATTGTTACTCATAAAATTTAAGGCTTTTAGGTATTGTGATGGAAGGAATGTATTTGCATATAGAAGGAATATGTCTTTTTTAGGTCGAGAGGCTGAGTGTGGTAGTTTGAGGCTTTTATGGATCTCAGAAAAGATCATGTTCTTAGGGCTAATCCATTCCTGTGGGTGTGAGCCTGTTGTATGTGGTGCATTTTGATTAGATTATTTCAGTTGGGTATGATCCAGGGTGGGTCTTACTCCTCTTACTGGACTCTTTTATAAATGGGATGAATATGGAGCTGCATAGACAGAGTAAAGAGCCACAGTAGTTCATAGTGGAAGCCACAAAAACCAGGAAGCTGGAAGTGACAACACTCAGAGAAGAAGGGAAAAGTTGCCATTTGCCTTCCCATTTGACAGAGGGGTCCAAGATCGCTGACAGTTGGTCCTCAAGGAGAAAGTGTCACCTAATGCCTTGATCTGGACATTTTCATGGTCTCAGAACTATAGACTTGCAGCCTTATAAGTCCCCATTGTAAAAGACAACCCATTTCTGGTAAATGGCATCTGGCAGCTTTTAAAAAACTAAACAAGGTAGCATCTTGCCCTCTACCCTCAAGTTTCTGATGGGTCTAAGAAGAGTTGTTGATTTTCAGTTTTCAACCTTTTTTCTTTATGTGAGGATGGGAGTGATGACTTCCAAGCTTTTTATATGTTTGAGTGGAAACTGGTTCATTATCATTCAATTATGAATATTTTTAAAACTTTCCAGTGTGGTTTGTTTATTTCTCATGATAAGATTTAAATTTCCAAAAATTTTATGATTTTATACCTTTGTGCTTATATATATAATTGTAATTTAACTTAGTTAACTTCTACCATAAATCCATTGCACTCAGAGCTCTGTATAATCTCCTGTATTAGTCAGTGTTTTCTAGCGAAAAACAATCAACAGGAGATATCTGTAAATAGCATGAGATTTTATAAGATTCTCTCATATGACCATGGGGATGCACAAGTTCAGATTCTGCAGGCAGACTGCAAACCAAGGGCTCTGATGAAAGTCCGATGAAGGTCCGTGATGAGTTCCCAGGTGATGTTAGCTGTCTAAAGATGAGCTGGAAAATTCTCTCTGAATGCTGAAATCACTTCCCCTTTTAAAGCCCTCGACTGATTGGATAAAACATCACCCATTGCTGATGTCAATCTCCTTGGTTGACTGTAGATGTAATCAGCCATCTATGCAATAAACTCACTGGTCACTAAAGTCCACAAATGTCCTTGTATCAAAATTAGCCCAGTGCTTTCTTGACCAAACAACTGGGCACAATTACCTGGCTGAGTGGACACATTAGCCTAACCATCACATCTCACTTTTTAAAAATTTACTGCAGCTATTTTCATGGCCTTGTACTTAATTTTTAATTCTTCCATCTGCACATGCAGAGATCATAAATTATTTAACTGTTGGATGTATAATCTTAAATATATCTGAATATCTGTATAAATGCTGTTTAATTGTGGTTTTCTATCTTTTATATCCTTATTAAATACTTGCCTGCTTTACTTATCAATAACTGATAAATGAGTATTAAATATGCCATTTTAAATTTACCTGTTTCTTCATTTACTTTATTCAAATTTGCCTCATATATATCAAGGTTACAAATAAGTACTTCTATTAGTAATTGTCTTACAACAAAAGAGGGCAGAAAAAATGTCATACTTTAAGGAGTATTTAAATATTATTTTCAAAAAATGTGAATAGCTGTAAGAAAGCCACAAGTAGTGTGCAGTAGCTGAGGTTTAATAATAGATGAAGCCTGACATTTGTTAGTGTATATTGGGTGCCCTTGTAGGGTGAAGAAGAGTGGAAATGGGGTTTGAAAAGGGAAAAATTAAATAAAAGAGAAGAAGGACCTTGAATGAACCCATGAGAATGGCTGCTATGAACCAAGGACTATAATTGGCTCAATTTAGTTTCTCCAGGTTCTACTCTTATTCCCCACTTCTTCTTCCTCTAACGGCAAGCAAAAACATAGCAAAAAAAAAATGAAATTAAGAAAAAAATTGATAATATGCTATCATATTTTCCTAATTCTATTAGTACCCTAATGATAGATGTTACCTAGTAATGCAAAATGTTTTGTTTAAAAACAGAAAATGAAACAGTATTCATGGATTCAGAGCTTCAAATATATGTAATAAAATGATAGAGATTATTTCCAAATATGCATCCTAATGGCAAAAATTCTATGTTGATGTGGAATATATTAATGCTCTTCTGATACTCAGTGTATTGATCCAATTGAACATTTATTAAGTATGTAGTTATATAATATGTGCCATGATAAACATCAGTAGCTTCTGTATGTGAGGAGTTCATTCTAGGAGAGAAGATAGATGGAGAAACAAATATCTACAATATTTCATTGGTACTACAATATCATTGCACTTTTGAATCATTCACCTGATAATACTGAAGATAAAAATAAAAGAAGTAGAAGCCTTAAACCAATCTCTAAACCATGTTAATAATATTGACTTTATTTTTGAAGTTATAAAAATACATGTACACTTACTGCTGCCAAATGCTCATGGGAAATTTTTCCTCTTGCCCTTTTTTTGTGCTTTTTAACTCAAGGAGTTCCCAACAATGTTTCTCTAAAATCTTCTATTGGATGGAAGATTCATGGAACAGTCAGAGGCTTTCCACATATATTTGCTGCTTTCATAACAAAGTCACAAAAAAGCAAAGGTATCTAGCCTGGAGATCTTTCTTGATGTTTTTAGAAATATAAAGTCTCATGTGAGAAGAGAGCACTTTGGTTAGTAGGTGTTATATGTATTTTGTATATATGAATAATGGAGATACAATTTTGGAGTTCCAACAGTCTATTTTATATAAAATTTGACATTGGTAAATTCAAATGTTTCAGTTTAAGTTTTTCTAGATCATTTTCTCTTAGGTTTATTTTTAATAGATATCATTCAAGAAAATCTGGATGGTAAATTGAGGGCAAATTAAGTTTTTAAAGGCTATATTTGTATTTGTTAGAAGAAATTTAAGCATAGTGAAAACATGTATAAGATTTAAAATCCTACAATTATGGTTTGGATATAGGACATCCCTTAGTTTTTGTGTAACCTTGGTCTTTAGTTTCACTATTTTCAAAACAGGGATAACAATATATGTTTCATCAGGTTGTGGTAAATTTGCTTCATATAATATTGAGGATAAAATATTAAGTGCTAGTATAAGTCAAGGTCAGTGTATATAATTCATCTAAATATTTTCCTTCCTTCATATATGGTATCTAAACATTTTCTAAATCCATCTAACAATTAAGCTCAAGACTTTCCCTTTGACAAATGTTATTATGATTATTATTTAAGAGGTGATAAGAACATACAGAAAATGGAAAAACAAAGATAAATTTGTCCTTAATGGGTCTTTACATTACAAATACATTCATGACATTAGTTGTAAATTCCACTTCTCAAAAGTCTTACTTCAATGTTTTTGTCTTCCTTTCAAATTACAATTGACACATCATTTCGAACAATTCCTCAAAGAATCTTTCTCCAGTGATTTATATTTTTAAGGAGGTACCTTGGAAGAGATCACTTAACTGTATAGTATCTGAAAATGAGAACCAAAAATTCTTCTCTCCAAAATTCCTGTGCATCTATGCATGTAGGCACATACACAAGTGTATGTGTATATGTGTCTGCATGAGGGAGAGGGACAATAGATTTGTAAGAGCACAAGGATATTTGACAATTAGAAAACTAGGAGTGAAATGATTTGGGGATGGGCCTTGGTAATATTTCAGCATGAGTTAAATTTTTAATGATTCCTACTAGAAACTCTATGGGTACTGCTTTGAGGGATTTTTTTTTTTATATGGGTTAGTGTTTACCCAACTGGTGGTCAAGTAGAACAAGAATTGATGCAAATGTTAAAAGATGCTGAGGCTGCACCATGTTAGGGAAATATTCTAAATCTAAATTTCATCTTTCTACAGTTTTAATCCTCTAGCTCTTCTACAGTTTAGTTCTACAGTTTTAATGAAAATTTATCTGTAGATCTCTTTATGTTCTTTAACCTATCAGATTCTTCCACAGACACAGAGAATAGGTTTGGATATTCTTAATTTATAAAGAAGTAATGTGTTAAGTTGTATTTTGATTTCAGACTAAACTTTTAACAACTCCCATGTTTTTTCCTTATAACATGAGTTCTTCAACTGTGGCAAAACAAAAAACCTACAAGAGATAAAACCAATTAACTGATGAAAATGCTGATGATTATTTCCTTACACAACAGTTTGATCCTCTCCAAAACATATCTAAAGCTATTTTCTGGGCTGAATTAAGTTAGAATCATAAATCCTTTATATACTAGTCGTTATATGAATTTCATTTTCTTTTCTCTTTGCGTATGTTAAATGCATCCAGTATCATCAGTTCTGTTTGACTCTAAAAGAAGAAGGCTCAAAGAAAATGAATTGCCCAGTGCTACCAATTTAGGAATTAGCAAGACTCAATGCTTTCCTCATGATCCTTAGAGTACATCATATTGTACCCTCACTGATGCCATTATAAACAAAAACAACAATAACAACTTCATGAAAGTAAAAGTAATTTGGGCATGACATTATTTGCATAGGACATTTGCATAGGGGTAAAAGTGATGGTTTCAATGTAGTTGTATTAACACCGTTCCCCCAACCCCATATACATTACATCTGAATGTCCACACTTTTCTAAGTGTGTGTTTCAATATGCAGGTTATTTTTTGATCTCATTAATTCTTTCAAAATGGCAAGAGAAAACAATGAGCCTCTGAAGTGTCTTAAAGTGTTAAAAGCAGCCTCTAGACTGTGCCTTTATCCTAATTAGGAGAAAGATGAAATTTTATATAATAACATCTTGTTTCCTGTATTCAGATACCTAGAAATAACTGCTTCTGATTCCCTATTTCCAGATTTTCCATGTCCAGAATAGACCTCAACCACATGCCAAGAAGAAGATGCACTGAAACAACTAACTGTAGCTAATTTGGACTATTTCTCTATTACAATTAAGATGTCTTGATTTTATTTTTATTAAAAGAATAAATATTTACTTTAAGTGGATATGTGAATATTAGTGTGAAATTAGGAATTAGATAGCTTATGTCACATAGAAAAGGGGAGGGAGTAGCCTAAATTTATATAGGTAGTTATTGACAGAAATGGAGAAATCTGTTTATGTTTACAAAGATGAAAAACAATGGGAATTCCATTTGGTTGTGGATAATGTACCACAGCTGTGAAGCACTTGTAATCTGGCATCAGACACAGGCTCATATTTTAGGTCTGCTAGTTAACATCTTAATGTAATTAAGAATTATATTGATGTAATTAATGAACCCTCTTTTGGCTCTATTACTCTATATGCAAAATAAGCATAAGAGCATGTACATAGGCAAAGAGTTGATATGGGAGTTAAATACATTAATATATTTATAAAAGTACAAGGAGTATATTATGCTTTCATTACAACACCATTTAGCAATATAATGCTGCCTTTAATCTAAAAAGGGTTTAAAAGTTTAATCCTGTAATCAATCTGCTGTGATATATATTATAATTCAATTTATAAATCTATTCAAATGTTTAAAAATGCTATTATATCTTTAATATTATCTTTGAATCATTCCTGATTATTTAAATTGATTTTGTGAATGCTGGATACATCTTAACCTAATGGAAAATCAGAACAATGCCACTGAATTTGACTTCTTGGATCTATGAAAGAATAAGCAAAAAGCTACTCTTCTGTTTCTTGTTCTTGCTCTGTTACATGGCAGTCTTAAGGGGAACTTCATTATCTTACTATCACCTGCAGCCATCTAATTTATCAACCAATATACTACCTTCTCTGCCACCTCTCCCTCTTGAATCTCTTTTACACCTCCACTGTGGTTTCCCAGCTAATCAGAGACTGTGGTAGTTTGATATTATTTATGAATCCCCAGAAAAGAGAAAAATTATGTTTCTAAACAGGTCTGTTCCTCTGGGTATGATACTCTTTGTTTTTACTAACTTCAAAGGTTTTATGTATACTCGATAAAAGATTAAGACTTTGGTTAGACCATGTCAGTAGGGCATGACTCAGGGTTGAATCCCCATCATCTTGGGGGGCTGATATAAATGGACAGTCACAAAGGAAGAGAGAGAGTTCCATCAACACCAGAGGAGAGAATTTTGTTATTTCAATCCTGCCTGCCATGTGACAGAAAGGAAAAGTCTCAAACAGCTAAAGCTTTGGGGAGAGACAGACCATTGCCTGATAGCTTACAGCTGATCATAGGAAGACAGCTGAGGCTGACATAGGAAATCCTGAGAGACAAGCCCAGAGGGGAGCCCAAACACTTGCAGAGATCAATGACCATCTTCCTTCAACAAGTGGCAACTGACTTCGGTGAGAAAGCAACCTGGAGTTCGATTCTATATGACCTTGTAACTATAAGCTTTAACCACAAATAAATACCCTTCATAAAAGCCAACAGATTTCTGGTACTTTGCATCAGCACCCCTTTGGCTGACTAATACAGAGACTTAGCTTCAGAGAGAAAAAACATTTTCTAAAGTAACTGTATGACCCAGCTCTTTACTTCTCACTTGTTGGCAGGTGTAGAAATACTCATCTTGTTGTCCATGGCTTTTTACCATTATGTTGCCATTGTCAAGCCCCTGAACTACATGGCCATGATAAAAAGACAGAGGTGTAACAAGCTGATTGTCATGGCCAGGGGCCTGGGTTTTTGGCACACTATTGCTCTACTGCTCATGGTCTAGAATTTACCTTTCTGTGGCTCTAATAAGATCAATCACTACATGTGTGCCTTTTTTTCTTTTTGAATTTTTTAAAAGATTTATTTTATTTATTTATTCTCCTCCTTCCATTATTTGCAGTAACTGCTCTCTTTGTCCATATACTGTGTGCTCACTGTGTCTGCTCATTTTCTTTTTATGAGGCCTCAGGGACCAAACCCCAGAACCCCCATGAGGAAGAGAGGTGCCCAATCACCCGAACTACCCCAGCTCCCTCGTTCATTGTCTCTCATTGTCTTTCCGCTTTATGTCTCTTTTCTTGCATCATCTTCTTGCATCAGCTCACTGTGCCTGCTTGCTGCACCAGCTCACCTTCTCCAAGAGGCACCAAGAACCAAATCCAGGACCTACCATATGGTAGATGGAAACCCAATTGCTTGAGCCACATCTGCTTCCTTACATGTATGATTTGAAACCTTTTTAGAAACTGTTCTGCAAAGATATTCACATCATAACTACCTTAGCTATTGTCAATTCAAAGACGTGGTGATTGAAGTTGTTCTTGTCCATTTGGCTTCTTACATATGCATACTCTACAATCATAGGTCATGCTTCTCTGCAAGACAAAGAAAAAGTCTCTCAACTTGTTGTTCTCATATAATGGTTGTGGCTTATTTTTTATGCCCTGGGTCCATATCTATATTCTACCTGCTGGTAGTGAGAACAAGGATGAGAAAATCTCTGTGTTTTACACAGTAATTTCCCCCATTCTGAGTCCTCTCATCTATACCCTGAGAAAAGTGGAGTTGAAAATTGCCATGCAAAATATATGTTCTCGAATGTCACATTCAGAGTCAAAGTGAATAAGATTATTTTCACTGTGTTTTCTATCCTATGACCCCAGGATACGTGATAGAGATGTATTAGAGAGTACTACTCACTTTGGGATGTTGGACTAAATGATCCCTGATATTAGATGAACCAAAGACACAAATTACTGTTATTTGTATTGCAATCTGCACATTTTTATTTGATGAATGCAAGAAACATCTTCCTTAAATGGAGGAATATTCTGTATTCATGAATTTGAATATGAAATATCATTAAGATGTCTATCCTATCCAAATTCATCTACAGATTCAACACAACCCCAATAAAAGCTACAATGGCATTTTTTACTGAACTGGAAATTCCAATTACCAAATTTATTTGTAATGGTAAGGGGCTCTGAATAGCCAAAGATATCTTTAAAAGGAAAAATGAAATTGTTAGAATCACTTTGCCTGGCTTTAAAGCATACTAAGAAGCTACAGTGATCAAAACTGTATGGTATTTCAATCCTGGTACCTCTTAAATATATATATAACATACACCTGATTTAAGTTGTCTCCACCTGACTAAATATCTGAAAAAATGAACAATTTAGAATTGCTTCTCAGTCCCAGTCCACTCAACGGGGGCAGAATAGGCTCTTCAACAAATGGTGTTGGGGGAACTGGATATCCATATCTAAAAAAATGAAAGAGGATCACCATCTAATGCCCTATCCAAAAATTATCTCCTGATGGATCAAAGACCTAAATATAAGAATCAACACCATAAAGCTTCTAGAAATAACGTATGGAAGCATCTACAATATCTTGCAGTAGGAAATGATTTCACAAACTTTATATCCAAAGTGTCAGCAATGAAAGAAAAAATAGATAAATGGTACCTCTTCAAAATTAAAAACTGTTGTGCTTCAAAGGAGTTTTTCAAGAAAGTGAGATGGCAGCCTATTCAATGTGAGAAAATATTTTGGAACCACTTATTTGATTAGGGCCCAATATCTAGCACATACAAAGAAATGTTACATTTAGAAAAAAAAAGAAAAACAACCCATTTAAAAAGGGACAACACATTTGAATAGTCACTTTTCCAAAGAAGAAATGCAAATGACCAAAAAGCACATGAAAGAATACTCAACATCACTAGCTATTAGTGAATTGCAAATCAAAATTACAATGAGATAACATCTTACAACTACTAACCTGGCTGCTATTAAAAAAAAGAACAGAAAACTACCAGTGATGGAGTGAAGGTGGAGGAATTGGAATACTCATACACTGCTGGTGGGAATGTAGAATGGTGCAGCCACTGTGGAAGATGGTTTGGTGGTTCCTCAGGAAGCTAAGAACAGAATTGCCATTTGGATGGCAATCCCACTACTAAGAACATCCTTAGAAGAATTGAAGGCAGGGATGTGAACAGATATATACACACCAACATTCAAAGCAGCATTATTCATAATTGCCAAAGTTTGGAAGCAACCCAAGCATCTATCAATGTATGAGTGGAGAAACAAAATGTGGTATATACATATGACAGAATATTTTCAGCTGTAAGAAGGAATGAAATATTGACACATACAACAACTTGGATGAATCTTGAAGACCTTATGTTGAGAGAATTAAGCCAGTCACTAAAAGACAAATACTGCATGTTCTCACTGATATGAACTAACGATATTGAGCAGATTCACAAAGATAGAGTCTGCAATATAGGTTACCAGGAGATAGAAAGGGATTACAGAGTGGTGAGCTGATACATAATCTGGGTAGAATCTATGATAAGGTGCATGGGGGAAGTTTGGCATTAGACAAGGGTGATTGTGGTGCAGTGATGTGAATGGGGTTGAGGATTCTTTACTGTGAGCAGAGTTGTAGTGGTGGGTTGGGCTACTCATAGGGGTCAGAGATGGCTGACGGTAGGAACAGGTGAATTCTGGGCAGGTAGAGGCTTATGGTCAAGAATACCATGGTGGGAATATTATTTTGGTAACTATGGTAGGGGAGGGTCACTGGTGCAGGCTGTTGGTAGTGGGGGGATGTGTGTGGAATGATGCACCTGGGGCATGCCTCTAATAAAATTTTAATAAGAGAAATGTATTCCTGAAGCACATTATGGTTCATGTCACATCTCAAAAAATTTACCTGAAAGATAATTTTCTTTGGATAAAATCTAACTTTCACACTTATTCATCAGAAATATTCTACATTTGGTGCAAGTTTAATTTACTACTCTTTGTCCTATCTCATAGGTATAAACTATCATGTGACAGAATAATAATAAACTTTGAGATCAGGAAAATATTGGTCATATACTGACTGTAAATTTTTATCTCTGGTTCTTGAAAATTTACTTCAATTTTGTGATGCTACATTTTTGAAATTTCTATGAAAATGATATAATATATCACATAATGATATTGTAAATTGTGTTGGTTAACACAAGTGTTAGATGGCATAAGGCATAATAGAAATTCATATTAGTTCTTTACAACCTTTATATGTTGTTTGTTTTTCTTTGCTCAGATACTTTAATCCAACCACACTGGATCCCTCTACATTCTCCAAACACACTTCACAATCTACCATATCTATGAAATTATTTCTGTTATCTTCTCTTCTTAGGATGCCCCATCCCCTATACTTGTGCTTCCATGACCTCACACTCTTTTATTATCTTATTCAGGAGGATTTTGTAGGCCTATCAACATATCAGAATTATTTCCTTTTTCTTCCCAATCTTATTTTTCCATTCATCTGTACTTTGATACTATTTCAAACTATCCTATACCCTACACATTAAATTTTTTCTTAGAAGTGAAAACTCTTAGAAGAAGGGAAAACTGAGTTTCCACCATTTAACTGAGGTAGGAGATTATATGCTTATTTTTTTTCTTCGTATCTCTATTTTAGCAATGTGCCTGGAACTAAATAAATGTTTACTAAAGTGAATCCAGAAATACTATCTCTTGTTTTTATTTGACTGCATACAATGTTCTCAGATATCCAGAATATTCCTTATTCCATTAACAATCATGCATTAATAGTAAAATAAACAACATCAGAGAGGACAAACACTTTAGCCTCTGCACACATTTGTATTTCAGAGTGAGAATAAAATCAAGGAAAATATATGCAATCTATAATATATTTCTAAATTTATTTTCTTCTTCATCGAGGTGATACTATTATTCTAAACACCTCTTACTCTGACATCTTATGAATCATATAAGCCTATCTTACTCTGTGCCTTGGCTCCCATTAATCAGCCACTTCTCACTGCCCAGGGTTTGTCTTTTCTCAGCAGAATGATCCCATTGTTTCCATGCATTTTCCCTGATTGGGTCACTCCCATCACATAGTGAGAGCAAGATACAGGAACAATCTAGAGGAAGAAATGTCTGGCTCTAGCGGGAAAAACTCTTCTTTCACTGAGTCATCTCTTGGGGACTTTTCTGCATTTAACAAATAATTATTTTCCTTTATGATCATAGAAAGCTCTGAACTATCATGGAAACACTTCCTCTTCTTTCCCCTGGGTCACTGTGGGCATATAAACATTCCCTACGCACCAGCGTTTTCACCATCCATATAACTTGCGTTAACCAATGAAATATTAGCGATGAAACAGTGTACAAATTCCAAACTGTGATCTTCAGAAACATGAGAAATTTCTAACAGCCTACTGTGGCGATTATGCCCTTCACCATGAAATGAAAATACTTCAGATATTTATTGCTCCTTATAAAAGGGTTTAAGGATTAAGGCACATGAGCAGACAAGAACCACAACAAAAGACTAGATTATATCCAACTAACCTAGTCCTAAGGATCTCACACAAGATCTGCCAAATCATAGTCAACCTTCATCACTTGCCCATTAGATTGAAACAGATGTTTGCTGTCTTTAAACAATGAGATTTAAAGGAATAATTTAATGGCACAAAATTTTAATGTAAACAGGATATGATTATTTATTCAATCAATATAACACATTTTAAATAAACCTATACTAATTAATGGAGAGATAAAACAAAAAAGGGAGGAAAAGGATAAGTAAAAGGCAAAAAAAACCAACCAACCAAACAAACAAACAAACAAAAAAAACCCAAACAAACCCAAAAGAGCATTAAGGACTGTGAGAAAGTTAATAAGAATAACTTATTATGTGGGGTGATGGCCACCAGCTCAACCCTTAGCAGCCCATCTCTTCTGGACACATTTCATATTATTAAGGTAGGGAGGAACCCATGATATGAAGGATCTAGCCTTGCAGTCCAGTGATGTAAACTGACATCAGTCCTTAAGTTACAGTTTTCATTTCAATCACTGGAAAAGCAAAGGCTTCCTCTTGCCTCCTTTTAATCCTCAACAAATGTGTTCCCTTCTCTCTTCTCTTCATAATTAATATCTCAATAAGAGTTTTGGCTACTGAAAAGACAGATAAATGCAGTATTTGATATGTTGTAAATGACCAATAACACAACTTTTGTTTCAGAGTCTATTACAGAATACAACTCTTACATATCATATTAAAGATCATCTGTTTCTCTCTCCTTCCTTCTCTCTCTTGCCCATTTTTAAATTTTTTTCTATTCCTTGTCTCCCAACATTACTTTCAACAATAGGTGAGCAATTAATTATGGGAAGACAAAAGAGAAAAGAAGGCAGTTTAAGAAGGAAGAAAAGAGAGGTGCCATAATGATCCAGTTCCTTCCTCAGAATTCAACTTAGCTGTGAACAGATATTGTTTCCCTTTTTGGAAGAACAGAATGATTTTTTTAATCATAATTTTTATATTTTTTAAAAGATACTTAGATTACATAAATGTTACAAAAAAATTGTAGGGATTCCCATATGCCCCTCCTCCCAAACGTTCCGCAACCTCCCACATAAACATCTTTCATAACTGTGGCATATCAGCTGCAATGGATATACACATCCTGGGGCTTTGCCACTAAGCATGGACCATAGTTCACATTGTAGACCACACTCTCTGCCACACAGTTCTGCATGGTATATGCTGATGTAAAATGGCCTATATCTGTTGTTGCAATGTCACTCAGGATAATTCCCAAGTCCCAAAAAAGCCCCTGTATTACAGCTGCTTTTCCCTCTCCCTGCCCCAAAGTGTCCAGTGGCCATGGGCTCCACATTAATGTTGTAATTTCTTCCATTACTTGAATCACAATATGTCTATAACATAATATCAGTAAGTCTACTCTAGTCCATAGCTCTCCCCCCAATCCTGAGGAGTCTGGGATGGTGATGTCCACTCCACCTCCTGGTGAGAGGGGCTTATATCCTATAAACAAGATGGATGGGATTATCCTTTCTGCAGCTGCAGACTCTCTCCATTCCCTGGGATGGCCATTGTCCATCATCATCCCCCCACCAGGTGTCCTGGGTGAGTCCGTTGAGCTGTAGAGTAGGAGTTGCAGCTGCACTGAGATTCCAGGCCCAGGTGGCACATGGGCAGGCCAAAGAATCCAGTCTCTGGAAGTACACCTACAAACTCCAGCACCACATATAGGTTTTAATAAAAGGGACTGATGGACCATGTGTGGGGAGGACATATTTGAGTCCAACTCTGTCACTCTCAGAGGCACAGATTCCAAAGTAGGGCCCACTGATAAAGTGCCAAACTCCAGAGCTATCCACCCTGATATAGAACCTGGGTGTCTCCAGAGCCCTCAGGAGACCCTCTATTTGGGGTGATATCCACATTGGAAGCCTATGAAGTCTGACTGAGATGTGCATAAGTGTTACCTCTGGGATGACCTCCTGACTCACTTTGAGGTCTCTTAGTGATATGAACTCATTTGTCTTTACATTTTCTCCCTTTTATTCAAGGTGTTTTTCCAGTCATATTGCCAGTTGGCACCAGGTAGTAATCCCTCTTTTCCAGGGAGACTCACCCTGGGAGTCATGTCCCATGCTGGGAGGAAGGTAATGCATTCATATGCTGAGTGTGGCTAAGAGAGAGGCCACATTTGAGCAACCAGGAGGCTCTCAGGAGGCAACCTTTGGCACCCCATAACAATAGGCTAAGTTTCAGTTTCAAGAGCAAAGACTTATAAGGCTAGTCATCAATAATGAGAGCCCATCAGTGGATCATCCTCCTTAGACAGACACTGCCCCTACACTTGGGGGACTGTTGCTGTTCCCTTGGAGAATGTGGCAGAGCTCTCCAGGCTACGAATTCAGTATTCTCTCATTTATTGAGTGATCCTCCACCCACTGTGACCATGCCCCATGAGCATTTGAAAAATTTTATATACCTTTTATGTATGTTCAGGTGAACTTCCTCCCATGAACCCCCTATCCCTGACACCCCCCACCAAAGATCCTCTCCCACCCCAGTTGTAACCCTTCTGTGATCCAAAGCCTCTTTAAAGGTGAAGTCAATATAATAGTCAAATACAGTTAATAGGAAAATGAAAGAATAATTATAAGTTTAAATGTAAGAGATAAAATACATGAAAACTTTTTAAAAACCTAAAAATAAAATAAAATTAAAGGATTTGGATGTCCAAAAAATGGGAAAAAGAAATGAAAAAAAAATAAAATAAATTTTTTTTGACATTTTGCCTTTTATCACTGCAATATAGGTTTTCCAGTCTGTATTGTGGCACTTTCCCACTCTTACTCCCCAGTTTCTCACTATTTTTCATTTAATTTTCAAAGAAGTTTTAGGTCACAGAAAAGTCACACACAGAATACAAGAGACTCTCATATACCCAACCTCCTTCGCCATTCCTAACCCCATATTAAAACCTTTTTGTATGTGAATGGCAGCATTGTTATATCTGTTATACAGATAGTGAAACATAGCTACTACACATTTTCAGTGGCTTACAGTATGGTTTACATTTTAGACCATAAAATTTTATACATTTTGATGATATTTACCATGTCCTGTGTCCATAACTGTAAGGTAACGGAAAACATTTCCACTGACCACTAAATATCCCCTGTTTGATCTATTCTGTTCCTCCCTCCCCATGCCCCTGGGGTCCATGATGACCCCCTGATTTGATTCATTGGATGACAAGATTCATAGTTACATGCAACAAGAAGTCTTGACACACTGGTTTGTCCTCCTCCATTAGGAACTGCCTTTGCTCATAAGGCACCTGGAGAATGATTTAAATAGCACAGAAATGGTTTATCTTATTGTGCTTCACTTTCAAGTTTTTTGTTTCTGGTTTTTGGTAGAAAAACAACATACAGTAGGCAAATTATGGTAAAATAATTGACTTAACTTTCTTACTCATGACTATATCATTAATCTGGAATGAATAAAAGGTATGTGATTTAGAGATATGGCTTGGATAATGAGCTTATAAAATAGAACCCTGCCACACTCAGTTGCAATTCTTAACTATTTGCATATGCCTACATATTAAGGTAGCTAATAGGACCTTTTCCCATTTCCTGGTATTACTGCAAGGGCTACCTACTATAAACAAATGATTCTAAGTATTCCAGTTTAACATGAAGTCAGCAACTTAGACCTAAAAGTTCACTCTCCTGGATGATTAGGAGACCTCCATTCAGAATGGCCTTATAATCATATCCCATGCAGTACAAATAAAAATTCATTGGTGAGTATATTGTAGGTTATTGAGGGATGGTGATGTCTCAGGTGAGTTCAGGTGATCCTCTTCATATGTCCTTAAAAGGCAAAAATCAAAGTACCAGCCTGTCTGGGCTTTTATCTGGAGACATTGGGGAAGAATTCCCTGCCAGGATCATTTAGGTTGTTCACAGAGTTCAGTTCCTTGTGAATGTAGAGCTGTAGTCCTTGTTTCACTGTTGACTCTCAGCCAAAACACTTTCTCCTCTATTTAAGGCACCCTGCATTTCTGGTCATGTTGGTTTCTTCATCTTCAAACCAGCCACATTGTACCAAGTATGTCTCATGCTTTAAATCTCTCTGACTACTTCTGCTTTATTTCTCTTGGCTGGAGTAATTTTTGTTTTTAAGAGCTCATGTGGCTTTGCAGTGAATGCAAGATTACAATGTATGCTATCATCAGTATCATGGAATTGCTTATGCAAATGAGCCCACTACTGGGTACCAACAGTAAGTTGATTTCATAAATATCCATACAGGTAAGTTACAACAAAGGCTGCATATTGCAATACTAGTGATTAATCAAATTGGATCCAAAGAAGATAAATCTTAGAATCAGGATAGTCTGGCTGCAGAATACCAGATGAACTCTATCTAGGCCAAAAATAATCAAATTTTGTTTGCTCATGGTGACTTTGTAATCTAAGGGTTTTCAAATGGCTACACAGAGATCAACAGCCATAAGGATGAAGATGAAGATCTCTATGACACCAAAGACATGATATGTAAACACATGGATTATATAACTATTGTAGGAAATGGTGTTCATTGCAGAGTGGGCATAATAAGTAATCTAGGGGCTATGGTAGTTGAGAAACTATCATGTGTAATGGCAGACTATAATAGGAAGGAGTACTTGATGTTTTCAAGTTTCTTGATGAACCTCATGGTCACAATAATGAGCAGGTTCTACACCATCATCCTTGAGTAAAAATGAAAAGATTTTAGACATCATTATCTGCTTTGTAAGATCCTATATCATTCTTAGTTATATGAACTCAGTAACTGTATTATTTTTTTGCATGGCTTCAGTGCATAGGAGAAAAGCACAAGTAAGAAATCATATGCAAGAAGAAAACATAATTTAATAAAATGAATTTTAAACTTTGAGTCTGAAATTCATTCTGTTACTGAGCTCTGACTAACTTGAAAATAATTTGTCTCTCTGGGTATTTTTATCCTCTGGATAAAATGGGATTTTTCTACCCAATATGGGATTTATTCTACTATTTAATTTTAAGGATATGAGGATAAAGCATATGAGTGTCAATACCAGAGAAAATTTACACCAATATAGGATTTCCCTAAGTATAATTTATCTCATTGTACTTTCATAATCCTTTACCATCCAGAGAATGTTTGGGTAAATTTTTGAGACTATTTTTATCAATAAGAAACATCAACAGCAACAACCACATACACACACAAACCAACAAACAACCAAAGAAACACTCTCAAAGCTGTTCTTTATAAACAATTCCTGGCTAATAGTGAATGAAAAATAGTACAGTGAAGACCCATTCATGTATCTAAACAGTATGAATATTTATTATTCTCTATTGTCTTGAATAGATTTGCCTCTTTCCTTTCACATTCCATATCATAATTTCCTCATTGCTTTTATATCTAAATTTAGCTAGTGCTATCAAACTTTATTTTTGTAGATTATTATGTGTTACTCATATTTAAATTCTTCCCCATTTCCATTTTATCCCTAAATCACATAAGAGATTTTATTAAGACACAGGGGGACACTGAGGAACTATTAAGGAAATGGCATTAACTTGTTACTAAGGAGGAATGCATTTTGGGTTTTCAGTTATGCTTTTATGATGCATAAAATAAACTCCTGTAAAGCATTAGGACACACCTGGTATTTTTCAATAGTTTTCATCCTATAGAATACATTATTTATACTCACTATGACTTCAAGTGAGAGAAAACAGAAAAAATGGACTATTTCTTGAGATTCAACTTGATTCCAAATCCAGAGAGATTGCTCTCTATCAATTACCACATTTATTCTTCAAAAATATAAAAACAAAATACAAATGCAAAACTTTGACAATATGTTTACAACACTATTGAGAGAAAAGAGCATACTTTATTATGTAAATAATTCAAAAATCAAGATGAAATTGATGACACAAATAAATAATATAAAATGAACTTTTTAATTAAAAATATAAAATACTTTAAATAAAAAAATTCTCATCAAAATTTCAATTTATGAAGAGATCCTCAATTAAGGAATTGCAATTAGAGAAATGCAAAATAAAACACTGTTTTTCATCTGCTAAATTGAAAATTTTTTTTGATAAAAGTATGACAACATTTGGTGTATGTAATGGTGAAGAAAACAGGTCACCTCACTTACTGTTTATAGGAGTGTGAATTGGGGCCGAATTTTAAAGGGTGATTCTCTGTGGTTTATCAATTAAAAATAGACAATGATTTTATCAAGCTATTTCACTTCCTATAGATATAATCATACACATCACAAAAACAATTGTTGCAGTTTAATTGTCAAGAGGGCCAAAGGATGAGAAACACCTCAGATCTGCATCATTATGTACAGAATAGTAAGGCATTGCTAAGCAACCTTTAAAAAAAAGCTTCTATGTGCAGATAAACAATTTTCTTCAAGATGTATTATAAAGTAAGAAGTGCAGAATAATATGCAAACCTTTCTGGTCATGTTTACAAGTTTATTCATTGACTTCTGTGTGACAGACCTTGCACATATTATTAGAGATGCAAAGTGTAATGACTTAATAATCACTGGCCTTGAACAACTTAACAATCCAGTGCAGGGCAGGGGAACAATCCCCTTGGTATGTTTCCCTTTGATGTGCTGAATATAATATATAATAGGAAGCTAGTAAACTAGAATAAAATAGCCCTGGAAGAAATGATATCAGGGTTGAATATTGAAGCATTAGTCAATTTAAGGAAAGGAAGAAAGACTGAAAAGATATTCATAACAGAATATTATAGGTGCCTAAATTATCTGAGTATCATAAACACTCTCCTCGTGCCTGGTTCATTTTCAAGCATCTTCTAAAGGCTTGCTGAGACCCATATTTGGTTTCAATAAACTTTTGTTCCCACATTTACTATCTTACTTGCTCTTGTTAACAGAATCAATTCTTCTGTTCCATTTACCTAGGAATTCATTATTTGCTTTATCTCTATGTTTCCAGTTAACTTTTCCTGGGATCTAGGCACCAATTTCCTTTGGTTGCACAGTCCATAACAACCAGGGATCTGACTACCTTTATATAGAAATTTAACTTCCTTTTTTAATTGTTTCACATCTGGGAAGGCCAGACATGCATACTCCCCTAGCTGTTCCTGGCACTAAAGATTCATTCTAGGACAAACAGCAAGGTCTACCTTGGCATTCCAGAGTAAGATATCAGAGTTGCCAGGTTCAAAGTGGAAACAGTATGAAAAGCATAATTTCTAATATGTAGAGAACCCTAGGTTTTTTTGAAAATATTTGATTGAATGGAGTATTGCCTTCTAAAATGGCTGATATCATTGGAAGTTCAAGAAAATTTATTTTTCCAACATTATATTATGAAAATTCACAATAATATAACAAATCTTAAATTGAATACAAACATGAAATTAAAATACCTATCATGTTATAGAAATTTCTGTCTCTCCAGAAATTTCCCTCTTGCCGCTTCTTGGACAATGCCCAGTCATCCCCTAACTATGATAGGCACATACTTTCTGATTTTTTTCCACCACAGACTAGTTTTACCTCTTCTAGGATTTAATATAAATGAAAGCATACATACTATACAATGTAAAACTTCTTTCACTAAGCAAATATTTTTGTGGATCACCAATGCTGATATATCAGTAGGTCATTCCTTTTTATTGATGAGAAATATTTCATTGTGTGAATATACCAAAGTTTAACTTTTTTTCTATTGACAGGCACTTGAAATGTCCAAAGTTCTTGGCTATTAAGTGTGATGCTTCCATGGACATTAGAATACAAATTCTTTTGTACTATAACATATTATTTCTCTAGAGTAAGTAGCTAGGAATGGATTGTTGGGAAATAAGGTAAACATATGTTAAGTTTTAAAATAAACCAGCAGAACATTTTTCAAAATTTACTTTCCCATTATACTCATCAGCCTAAAGGTTGCTGATGCAAAATACCAGAAATCTGTTGGCTTTTAAAAAGGATGTTTATTATTTGGGGTAGAAGCTTACAGTTACCAGGCCATAAAGCAAAATTTACTTCCCTCACCAAAGTCTATTGTCACATGTAGGGGCAAGATGACTGCTGATATCTGCCAAGAGTTCAGACTTCTTGGGTTCCTCTCTTCCTGGGGCTCTGTTTATCTTTGGGCTCAGCTGCTGTGCTCTCTCCACAAGGCAAGCTGTAGACTGTCAGGCAAATGGCTCTGGTTCTCTCCCAAAGGGGTTCTGCAATATCTAAGGTGACATCTCTATTCCTTTGTGTTCTTCTCTTGTGTGTTAGTTCCCAGGCTCCAGCTCAAAACTCAGCATCAAAACTCCAACTCACTCCTTTGCTCTGCTGTGTAGTTTTGTCACTCACCAAGGGGATGGGGACTCACTGTCTTACTGACATGGCCTTATCAAAACCTGATTCATAATTTAATCATGCCCAGGTAGAGATCCATTACAAACATAATCCAATATCTGTTTTTGGAATTCATAAAGGATGCCAAACTGCTACACTTCACCCTCTGAAATCCAAAAAGACATTACAATATTCAAAAAACCTTAAATCCATAACAATACTAAGTACAAAATCATATCATAATTAGTTTAAAGAAATACAGTTTATCTTGGGGCAAAGTCCTATCTACTGTAGACTTCTGAAACTTACAAAATCATTCACCTGCTTCCAATGCACAAATGGACAGACAAAGGATAAGCATTTTCATTATCATAAGGAGAAATTTGGAAGGAAACATGAGTCATGGGTCCTCTACAGTTCAGCAAACCTGCAGAGCATCCTCCATTCAATTTCAAATTCTGAGAGTCATTCTTAAGATGATGGTTTCTTCTCCCTAGAGCCTTATGGGGACCCACTCTGTCCACAGGCTTGCCCAGTGGCCATTTTCTTGCTTCCACCTTCATCAAGCATCTGGGTGGCAACCAAGCTCCAGATCTCACCCTTCAAGAGTGTTGGGGTGATTGTACCACTTTACCCAATCTTTGGCCTACAGTCTTAGCTCCCCTATTGCACTGAAGTGAAGACAACATCCTCTCTAACCTTTTGCATACAGGCTCAACCCTCTCAGAGCAATGATTGGACCACCTGGCCTTCCCTAATCCATGGGTACAGGTCTACCTCTCTCAAACCTATGGGGTATTGACCTTAACTGAACTAATCCTTGAGGAATCTACTTCACCCTCTCTGTACCCTGCAATGGCAAAAGTGTCCTGCAGCTTCAGGTGGGACCAACCACCCTCTTCAATTGCTGGGGCAAACTCACTCTCTCTGTACACATGGGTGAGGTTCCTCCTTTGGCCCAAGGTGATGTCTTAATTCCAGATCTCAGCATTCATGATTTTCCTCTTAAAGCTGTTTCTCCTTCAATCTCTCCTTTTCATGTCCCTTTTAGTCCAAGCTGACAGTGATTTTGTTCACATAGCTCTCTCAAAAATCTTGTTGGTTTAGCATGCAAGAAGCAGGGGTCCAAGCCATCAGACTGTAAGACTTTCCACAAGTCTTTCTGAGATAACTGCATCTTCAATCCTGACTTACAAGTTCCAAGTTTAGTTAAGTCTTCAAATGGGGCACTATCATCTGGAGATTTGATTTTCAGAGGCTTGGTATTTCCAGAGTCAGTTTCTGTTTTCTTTGTGCCCAACAATTCAGTTCTCAGCTTATTTCACTCATCTAGCATTTTACTCTAAGCTGCAAGAAGCCAAGATGCATTTGCTGAGTTTACTTTGGAAAGTTCTTTTCCTAAATACCCAGGCTTGGCATTTTCAAATTCTGCCTTCCATAAAACACCAGGAGTTAATCTTGTTAAGTTCTCTGTGACTTTAAAACCCAGATTGCCTTTCCTCCAGTTTCCAATAATGGTTTCATCATTTACTTCTAAGGCCATATAAAAAGTCTCTTTAGAGTCCTATTACTATCAACAGTCTCTTTAAAGCACTGTAGGTGTTTTCTACCAAGCATCTCAAAATTCCTCCAAAACATACCCCTTATCCATTTATAAAAGCAATCCAGCATTTTGGTAACTGCAAAAGCACTTCCCCACTCCTTGGTATCATATTCTGTATTAGTCAGCCGAAGGCATGCCAATGCAAAATACCAGAAATCTGTTGTCTTTTATAAAGGGTATTTATTTGGGGTAGAAACTTACAGTTACCAGGCCATAAAACATAAGTTACTTCTCTCACCAAAGTCCATTGCCACATCTTGGAGCAAGATGGCTGCTGATGTCTGCCAAGAGTTGAGGCCTCTTGGGTTTCTCTCTTCCTGTGTCTCTGGTTCTCTTTGAGTTCAGCTGCTGTGCTCTCCACAAGGCCAGCTGTTGACTGTCAGGCAAATGGCTCTGTCTCTCTCCCCAGGGCTTCTGCAGTGTTTAAGGAGTCATTTCTATTCCTCTGCATTCTTCTCCTGTGTGTTCATTTCCTGGGCTCCATCTCAAAATTCAGCATTAAAACTCCAACTCACTCCTCTGCTTTGCTATGTAGTTTTATCTGAGTCCCTACTCACCAAGGGGACAGGGATTCAACATCCTACTGATGTGGTCCAATCAAAACCCTAATCACAATTTAATCATGCCCAGGTACAGACCAGTTTACAAACATAGTCCAACATCTTTATTGGAATTCATAAATAATGCCAAAGTGCTATGCCCATGAACAATAAAAGTTGTATCCGTAATCAGACAATTTCTCTCTCTATGTACTGCTGCACTCTGATCCAAACTTCCATAGTCTGTTTCCTTGATTATCACAGTTTCTTCCTAACCAACCTCCATGCTTCCACTCTCCATTCTCAATAAGGCAATCAGAGTAATCGTATTATACCATAAATCAGATCACATCCTAAATCTCTCAAAAGTCTTCCCAATGCACTTCAGATAAAATCCCATAGCCCTTTATGATGAGGTGCCCTAGAATATTTCTGATCCCATCTTCAATTTTTATCTTGACACACAAGACTTCAAGATTTTCTTCCAATAAGACAAGCATATTTCATTTGTAATTGCTATTTCATCTTCCTAAAACTCTCCTTCTGCATATAAACTCAAAATTTATTTATATTTTGTTGTATGGGTCTGACCAGCACTGTTGATATTTTGGGTTGAATAAATTTTTTGCTGGATGGGACTGTTCTGTGTATTGCCAACTATTTTGCAGCATCCCTGGCCTCTATCAACTAGAAGCCAGAGCATCCCCCTCCCCAGTTGTGACAACTAAAAATGCCTGACAAATATGCTATAGGAGAAAAAATTCTCCCAAATGAGAAAGACTGATTTAGGTCTTAGCTCAAGTAGTAACTAATCCAATGTGCTTTGCCTGACTATGCTATCCAAAATAGTACACAGCCCCTCTCCCTAGCCTTGTCACAATCTTTCTCTTTGTTTACCTTGTTTGTTTTTAGTTCATGGCACTTTTGAACCCTGGTATATTAAATGTTTGCCTCATTGTTTATTATCTTTCTTCACTAATCTAGACAGTAAACTCCATGGGGCAATAATTTTCTATTTTCTTCACTGTCCATATTTTCCACATCTAGAATAATTCATAGAAAAGAGAAGGAGGCAGAATATTAATACCTGATTCATATTACTTTTATATAAAACTTTTATCTGGGGCTTTTTTATTCAAAATTTATTGATGTATACCATTCACACATGAATATACATAAACATTAAGTGTATAGTAAAAGATGTAAACTTACAAAACAAGTATATGATCATACATTTTATATGCAGTTTTTGATTTTGGATTTTCCCAGTCATTTTTAGGAAACAAAATCCTGGCAGGGAGTTTGAAAGTATAGATTATACATTTAGCTCCTTCAGAAACTAAAATAAATCTATATAAGTATTATTATTATGTTCTGTCCTCATTTGAGCAAATGTTCCCCAACAATGTAAGATGGTGTTGAAGGAGTGATATATGGGAATCCTGTATGTCATGCATAATTGTTTTGTAAACACAAAACTTCTTTAACAAAAAAAAAGAAAGAAAATAATTATAGTATATCTCAAACCACTATTTTTGGTTGTCTTGGAGAAGATTCACAAAACTTCTAACTTCTATATTTATTGATATGAAAATTTCCATAAAGTTGGTATGTATAAAAAAGAAGAATAGAATGGAATAGAAAGGAAAAGAAAAGGGAAGAAAAGAAAAAAAGAAACAAATGTTTAAATATGTAGATATAAAAGAATTAAAGACTTTCTTATGGAATGTAACTAAAGCCTTTTCATTAAAAGTCATAATCTGCAACAGCATTTAAATGAATGCCTGATACTTTAGAATAATATTTCTCTGTTTCTAAAAATATTTTGGCACATAAAACATTCTGTGAATTCTTGGATAATATTTTTATATAGGACATTGTCATAAACTGTAGGAGATTTAAGGGTATTAACAGTTAACAACAGGGATTGTGGGAACATGGCCTATGGGTTAGACATATAAATCTTCACTCTCACTTAAAACAAAACAAAACAAAAAGCCAGAGGCTGCCATGGGGACATGCTTTGGGGCACAGCAAACCAGGATACTGCATACCAACTCCCAAAAGAACAAGGATCAAAGACACAAAGAAGCCAAAACAAATAATTTTGAGTTGTTAAACCTCCCAGCTGCTGGGAAGGTCTCTCCTCCCCCACCCTTGGATATTAAGTGAGGGTAAAACTCCTGGAAAATTGTATCTAACTGAGGGAAGATCAGACATCTATATCCATGGAAAGTGCTCTGAGTCATCTAGGAGGGAACTGGATAGATAGGGAAGCCAGGAATAATTGGGGATTGCTTACCTCAGAGGCTGAAAGGGGCACACATACCTGGCCCTCAGGGCAGACACACTAGGTGGAGACCAGCCCCCTGCTCCAGACAAGAGTGTGATGGCAGATTCCCTTCATGGAAGAGAGGTCTCAGAGAGTGGAGAGGGATTTTATTTTTGCAGTGAGTTTAGCCTGCTGGGCCCCCTTTGAATACCAGAAGGGACCCTGACTCAACAGGAAGGGGGGGGGGGATTGTTTCAGGCTTTCAGTTATGCCCAGCCACCTAGGTAAAGAGGGTAATTATGTTAGTGAGGAGGCAGAGACATGTGGTGATCATCACCACTCCAGCTGACTGCAGGGTATCTAACCTGCCCAATGGAAAAGGGGTGGATAGCCTTCTGAAAGGTTAAACAACCCAAGGACCCAGAATAGCTCAGTGGGAAAATTCCTGCCTAACATACATGAGGTCCTGGGTTCAGTTCCTGGCTATTCCTTGAGAAGTCATCCACCAGGTTATCAGGCAGTCAGCTGAAACTTTATGACAGGGAACATATAGTTGTTGTTGTTAGTTGTTGTTTTTTTAATTAGCTTTTCTTGGATCTCTTATTTTTAAATAATAAGTTCATTTTCTTTTATTTCCCTTACTTTACTTACTAAAACCCTGTTCAAAACCTGCAGAGGGTAGACTACAGGGTGAGTGATTGAGGAATGCCAGCAGCCTGAGAAGATCCTTAGAGGTCTAAGAAAGAAGGCTGTTTTTTCATGTTTATTATTATTTGATTCTTCTGTCTTCTTTTTTTAAAAATATGACTTGCTGCAGTCCTGTTTTTTGCTTGTTTTCTATCCCTTCCCTTTCTTTCTTTGCTTGTTTATATTTGCTTTTTCTTTCTTTTATTCTTTTGGTTACTGATCTATTCTACCTATGCTATTTCTTTTCACTCTTTCATCTTTATAACTTTTGTTTTCCATTGCAGTTCTTTCATTCCACCTCTTTTATTTTGTATCCAATTTTTCTAGTTTGTATTTCTCCCTCTTTCCCTTTTTCTCCATATAATTCCTATTTTATTTTATGTTTTTCTTTCTCTCTTCTCTGTTTTCTTTTCCTCTCTTCTCACCATTCCAGCATTTTAATTCATTCTATATATTTCTTTCTCTCTTCTGTTTCTTCTTTCATTGTTTCAATTCCACTTTCTTATTACTTTGTGCTTCTTACTTGTGCTAATTTTTCAATTTCCTAGGTCTTGTACATTTGCTCTCCTGCCTTTCACTAATACCATTACTATGATTATTTTTGTCTTTCTATCTCTTTCCTTTTATCTGCTACTAAATTATTCTATTTCAAAGGAACATAGGCAGATCTCTGTCACAAAAAAAAAACAGCTGAGTGTGGGAAGATCCTGACTGAGAGAGCTGTTTTGAGAATCCAAAGAGTAGGAGGCTTCAGGGTATTGATCTGGAAGAAGCTGGATAAAGAGATAAATTACTCAAGGTGCTGCTGGCTTAATTCTTGGTTACTGTGTTTCCTCTTCCTTGATTTCCTTTTTTCTGTGTATACCAATTTTGTATACCAAGGCTATCTCTTTTCCTTCCCTCATCATTTTATCTTCTGCTTTCTGTTGCTGTTCTTACATTCTGTATCTCCTTGTTTAGTCCCCAATGTTTCTGGTTTTTATTTCTACCTCATCTATCCTGTTCTCTTTCTTTTATTAACTTTTTTTCTTTTTGTCTTTTCTTTTCTCTTTTCCTCTCTTCTCATTCTGGCCTTTTAATTCACTCTATATATTTTTCTCTATTTGGTTTCCCATTTCATTGTTGGTACACCACTTTTCTATTCCTATTACTCTACCCTGTTTACATGAGTTAAATATTCATTTTCCAACATCTTAAATGGGTCTTCTTCTAACAATTACTATTATTATTATCCTTTTACTTTTCTTACCTTTTTCACATTCTCTGGACCTATTTTTTTCCTCCAAAGAAA